>CAJPEX010000300.1:0-125245 GCA_905338405.1 Notodromas monacha
GCAACATATCATGATTGAATACAGCATTTTTTCTAGAATCAACTTAACTAATATTTTTCAATGTTTTTGATTATCCGTGATTTTGGATTATCTTTGCGAAGTCACCGTGTCAGTCCTGATGATCGAGTTACAATATTCAGTATATCATTATTAAATAAAGTATTATTGACTATTAAACCACTATGTAAGCGTTTATCGTGTTTTATGGGTTCTCTCACGCACAAATTGAGAAAAAAAAACACTGGTAATATTTGAAATTGTTCTGACGAAAAATTTTAGTGAATTGCGGAAAAAATCTGTCGTGAAGTTCGAACGATCGAATTCAGTTGTCAGTTTATAACTTTTAAAAATTCGAAGTATTCTATGTATGCATTCCCTGCGTTTTCAAGAAGGCCGCAAAACTTTAATCGTAACGTCGTTGCTTTTATTTATTTTGCAAATATAGAATTTTTTCTGCTCTCTGGAAACTTGGACATTTTCTCATTTTCCGAATGCAGTGATCGTTCGCTTGGTGAATAAGACACATAGTCGATTGGAGCAATGAATTAAAAAATCCAGGCCCCACTAACTGAAGGAAATCGCTTACGTCATATTGATTGACTCATTAAGTGACGCGTTGACATTACGTGTATGTACGTATAACGAGTTATTCTTACATGCTTTCTATGGTTGAGCGGGTCAGGAAATCGAGGGAGCGACGTAACTGTGACAGTCAAAGCTATGCTATTTTGCTGCAAGGGCGCGAGAGGAACGTGTGATTTTTCCCCATTCTTATAGTCATCAATTTATCATTTTATTGTCTTTTATGCATTTTTTGCATCTGCGAAACGATTCTCCCCAGTGCAGCAGTGGAAACCAACGGTTTGATGTCTGCAGGATGCTGAAGTCAATTCAGTGGGATTCTCCCACGTTTTCCGACTTCTTCACACGCTTCTCCGGCGGCCGGTGTCGAGACTGTGTCGAAGAGATTTTCTAGTTTTGCCTTCTGTATCTTTTAAAATAGAGCCTCTGAGTTCTGCATTTCAAAAAATAGTTATCTGCCAAAATAATAGGACTGAGTGAGAACGTTGGAATGGCTTGGATGTCAAAATTTAGCTTTTTCTCCACTGGAAAGTACACAGAGTTTGGTATCGTGTCTTGCAATGTAACTTGACACTCCGTAGCAAGAAGGAACAATCTCGACTTAAATTTTAAAAGCAATTTGGAATATTGAGGATGTGAAAGTACTTCACGATCGTTTGAAACCCCGTGATCAGAATCGCACGAATTCGCTGGGGATTGTCAATGCGAGTACTTACTTGCCTTTGGTATTTTTGAACAAGTTTTCCATATATGGAATATCCAATCGGATGAATTGTGTTTTTTCAAAGAGATAAATCTTCGACTTTTTGCATATTACAGTAATCTTATTTAAAAATTAATACACACCCTAAGGTCGAGCTTCCTATTTTCGTTCTAGTTGAAGTTCTTCAAAATTTTCATGTACAGTATTTTATTATAGCTCTGACAGATACGCGTAAAACGGAATCGTGTACCAAAAGGGCAGTTTTAACAGGATATTTTTGGCAATTAAATGCGCTGGCTTTCGAGATAGAATCGCTCGCGTGAACTTTCTTTTATTTCGGTCGAAAGCATGAGTTTTCCATGTACGGATGGAATCAAAGATAATTTATATCTTTTGAAATGCTGCTTGTGGAGGTTATGAAAAAGGAAATTTCTTCCTTCAACGTAACGGTCAACTAACCAGTACTTTTTGATCCGAGAGGGCGAATCTTGAGCCTCCTAAAATTTTTCGGTCTGTTGGAACATTTATGAAAATAATTTAGTTGTCACATGTTTCACATATGTGTTCATGAAAACCTGTTCATAAAAAATTTAAAACGCAGTACGTAAACATTGAATAATTGTTTTCTCAAGTTCTAGGTACAGAAAAGAAATCTACATAAAAAAAACACAAAGACTCTGGCCTCTTGGCACCAGTAGGAGCTCAAAAAGAATTGAACAAGAACAAGTCTTGTTATTCTGTGCACACATGACGGAAAAACATTTGAAAAAAAATTGGCGTGTTTTGGATCATGAATTAAAATGATTTTATGATGAAATGGATTTTTAATATTTGTGGATGTAGATTGCTGAATTTCTTTGATTAGGTATGGAAATGAAAAAAATTTCAATTTTCCCAGACATGTTGGACAAATTTTTGTTTCTCGAGTCTTTGTCTGGATGTCAGGGGCAGATTTTTTTTTCAGCTTCAAGTGTCCCTAAGTCGAATCGTTCGTATTTTTGGGTCACACTATATTTCCGCGTGGGAATAATATTCGTGGATGTAGATGGCTCAATTTATTTGAGTAAAAATGCAAATTTAGAAATATGAACTATTTAGTAAATATGCAAATTTAGAAAAATGAAATATTTAGGAAATATGCAAATTTAGAAAAATAAAATATTTATTAAATTTTTTTTAACATGTTTTATAAAAAAAAGTTAAAAAGGTCTTTACAACTTTTTCAAAGACAAAAAGCTCAGTGAGAGGCCTACAGACCTCGTCTAAAATAAAAAGTCAAAATTCGCAGGGGTTCAGCTATCGTTCGTATGTTGGGGTCACACTGTACAGTATTTCCAAAAAGGTAATTACTAATTTCTTTCTTTTTTCTTCTATTCTTCATCAGGAGGAGGCCGAGGACCAGCAGAAACTCCGCCCGAGCAGCAGCACCAGCACCAGCAGCAGCACCACCACCGGGTCTTCCTGCCGCGCTCGAGCGGACACTGATCCGTGTCTGGGCAGCTGCGGCGGCGGCGGCGGCGGCAGTGGCGGCGGAGGCGGGGGCGGCGGCAGCGACGACGGGCTCGACTGTGAGAACAAGTGCCCGAGCCTCGTGGGAACCTGCGAGTCCGGCCTCGGATCCGAGGATGCCAGCAGCTGCTGCGACTCGTCCACTCTAACTTCCTCCCCAGCATCGTCCGTCGCGGGCTGCGCCGTCAACAAGCGTACCGTCGCTGCTCTCGCGTCCAAGTTCAACTCCCTCATTCAGCAGCAGCAGGCCTGCAAGACCACCACTTCCACGTGCAGTCCCATCAGTGGTGCGCAGGAGTCGGTGGAGCTGCGACTGCTGCGATCCCGCGCCGGAGTCGCTCAAAAGATCCAGTCCCTGCGCGGGTCCCCGGGCTCAAACAACGCCCTTGCATCCCTGCAACCCTCGCGATCCCGGTCCATCTCGGACCTTCTCGACGCGTCGCCCCGAGACGACGTTGACGACGACGACGCGTGTCCAGTTGGTGGCAGCATGGGCTTGTTTATGTCCAAGCGGCAGTCCCTGTCGAACCCCGACCTGCTCGATGATGCTGGTGCCGTCGCTTCGGCCGCCGCCATCGCAGCCGCCGCCGCCGCCTCCCATTCCGCGACCGTGCCGCCGATAATCATGACCAACCACTGTGACCTCAAGTCCTCGACTTCCCCCAACAGGTTCTGGGACTCCAAGATCTACGGGAATGTGCGCGGGATTGTGCGAAGTGCCATGAAGACGTTCGAACGTGGTGATACCAGTGGCGGTGGTGGTGGTAACAGTGGTACGACAACCGCAAACTCGACAACGAAAGACTCATTCTGGAAACGCTCGTCTCAGCAGCAGCAGCAGCAGCAGCAGAATCAGTCAACAAACAAGAGCAACTCGGCGAGAACAGCGTCATCAGCATCTAAACCTAGGTTCGCGTTGCCTGGAGTGTTCAAGTCTTCGTCGAATAGCTCGACGACGTCGTCGACTGGAGCGAGTGACGCGAGTGTGTACGCGAGTGACGTGAGTTTGCCGGCTAGTGACGATGTCGGAGAGACGTACGAGTGCCCGAAGCAGTTTGTCGACGTTGTCGACGAGTCGGTGTCGCCGATGCGAAGAGACGTCGTCGTCGTCGACAGCGAGTACCAGGTGCCGAGAGGAGTGAGGGCAGAAAGAGTCGTGATGACTGACGAGAATGCTGGCAAACAAAGGACGACGACGACGACGAAAGAGTGTGAGTAAAGTTTGGTGTGTGCATGTGTTTTTCTTTTCGCCTTTTTTTTTATTTATCTATTCGCGTGGGTCGTATTTATTTTTCGGGTGTTTGCGCTATTTTAATATCGTCGTGATGCGAAGAGTGAAGTGATTCTTTCTGTGTTGGAGCATTGGATGGAAAATACTACGGCTGCGCAGTTTTCCGTGCTATTGTTTCACTTCGGCGTTGAGAAAATCCCGATTACAGTGTCTTTTAATGCAAAAAATGTTCCAAAGAATTTATTTTTAGAAAAATAAACTTTTTGATGAACAAATTTTCGGAAAAATCACGGCGCATTTTACATTTGATGTCGTTTCATATTTGCTGGCGTTTTTGAGTCGCACATTATTTCTGACTAACGAAATATTTTGCTAGCGGATGAAACATTCTGCAGTTTTCTAAATGTGCATGAAATTATATCTACATTTTGCTCTGGCGATCAATTCAACTTGAAGAAAACCTTCAGACGCACTTGAAAATAGAAGTCGCATTTTTAAAAACAAAAATAGTTTCTGAAGTCTTACGTTTTGTTGGCTCCTGAGATTCGCAGATTATTTGCGTGTATTCTCCAGGCAAAATAAATATTTTCAATGAAAATAGGCCTTGAATTCATCCCTAAAACCACTAATAATTATTTGTTCTAGGATAAAAAAAAATTCTGTTGTTTGACAAGAATGAGCTGGCGACTGAATTCCGAGTAGATTTAACAGACGGAAAGACTGATGGATCACTGTTGATTTTTTACTTTTGCTGGCAATGTCATATTCTTTTTTTTTTTTTTTTTTGGGCAAAGAAGCTTCGTCTTATAATCGTTGCCGTCTCGAATTCGAGTGTAAAAACTGTACTTAATTTGTGATGTACCGGATTTCGTCAAAGACCGATGGGGTGGGAAAGTTCCGTGGACGAAAGCATGAAAGTGTACCTTGTCAAGTTTTGATGCCGAAGAAAAAAGAGTGAGCCCAGAAGTCGAGATTCAGTAGTATGTCTTTCAAAAAGTAAGCCTTGATGGTCGTCGAGGAACGTCTTGCACTATTAGTGAACACTGTTTCTAATGTAAGCACTGCTAAGATAAATGTCTTTGTCTACAGTTCATGCATTAAATTCTAAAATATTATACTGTATACCTTTTTCTTGAAATCTTTCCAATCTCATTTGCGCTATTTCTTGCTGTATCAGCGTGTGATTTTCTGTTAAATAATAATTTTCACCTCCGAACGTTCAATGCAAAACTTCCGATTGTAATTTAGGATTTTATGTTGCTGCTATTTTCATCTGAAAGTATAAGGCTTGCCTCGAATATGAGTCCTAGTCTACTTTTTCAGAATGAATGATGTTACAAGTAATATATGATCGTCAAAATTTCAGTGAAATACGTTAATACTTTTTGTTAATTTTCACGTAGGTATGAACTGAAAATGTTGTGTAAGTTTCATTCAAATTTTTACATAACTCTAATATTTGAAGCTCGATATTTGCTTTTATTGAGAACAAATGTTCGTAATGGGAATTCAGCAGTTATCTTGGCAAAAATTATTCTCCTGCCACGGGCTTCTTTGCCCTGACAGATCTAAAATTGATGCACATGAGTTGTTCTGTGTCTATAATTAGTTTTCATCGAGAGTAATTTTCTAGGGAACATCTGTACAGGCAGTGTTGGGTAGGAAAAGCGTAACTGTTTTTTCGATATATTTATAACTATAAGTTGTCATGTTGTTGAAGAAAAGTTGAAGTATCGTATTGGGGAATATTAATGAGTGATATTAAATCTAAAAACGCCTTCATTTTTCTTCTTTCAAATATTGTCTGACTTTCACGTACACTAGTTTTGAAAACGTCAGTGGGTCGGTTTTGAAGCAGACTAATAGCCGCTAACTGTTCAGTGATGATGGAGTACTTTTTTTTTTTTTACAAATAATTGTCATTGATTTTTATTATTACCTGCAGTGCATTCCTCATTATCGGAGTAATGCTGTGATAAAAAGTGAATGTGCCAGCTGTACATCTGAACATAAATGTGAACTTTCACTTTATTCATGAAATACAATTCCTGGATCCAGAAGTAACCCACTGATTTTATTTGCCTCACAAATATATTCATACCAGCTGTGAAAAATTCAATCTGCGTTCAAACGTTCGATTCAGTTCAATCGCCTTTCATTTTTGGCTTAAATTTAAACCGATTTCTTTTCCTAATCTGCATTTCAATTTAATTGTCAGTAAATTCAGTACTGAAACTGCAAAAGCCTTCGCTGTGGTTTAAAATACATTTTCGATTGTTCCTCAGAAAGCTAAAGTATTTCTCTTGGTTCCTCTCGTCCCAATATGAATTATGAATCTGCACTTTTTGAATTTGAATCATTTTCGTGGCTGATTTTTATTCTAGAAACGTTTTGAATTAATCAGGACGCTTGGAGTGTTGACGAGGGGTTTTCACAAAATAAAATTACGCATTGGTACCCGCGCAAGCTGGATTTTTTTTATGCGATGGACTCGGGTTACCATTTTTGATGCGCCTAAGCTATGATATTTTTTTCTGAAAGGTTTTCGCTGATAATTTGTGGCATATCATTCATTTGGTCATTTATTGAAGAATTCATGAAGAATTTTTACCTGGGCATCTGGAAATGAGAAGCCATTTTATGTTCCGACTATTCAGTAAAATGGCTTTTCTTCAGGGCCCTGGAACCAATTAGCTGTTCTATATAGCTTTGGATTACTATAGGTTAATAGACACTACTGTATTCGGACTTGCCATTCGAAAGGATAAAGTACATTTACCAAGGCATTCCTGTATTCGGGGAGTACTTGTGTTTGAGGTTTCTTTTTTTGAAAATTTTCTCGGCACGTCGAAGTGACGATACTATATTTGTCTTTTATTTCTCTATGGTTGGACATGCATTTTAAAATTTGAAAAGCCTGTAGACGTAAAACCGCATGTAAGACCTTGACGTCGCTGAAGCTCAGGAAATCAGCAAACTTCGGTCGATCGGATTTGTTTGCGTGTTCGGCGTTTGCTCAGTCGTCGGACGAGCCGGCTTCCAAACTTCCTTACGCTGCCAATTTTCGTGCAAATGTTTGAGCTCTATCCGCGCCGGAGTTCGTGGAACTGGCCGCGTTTAGCACCCGCCGTCATCGTGTTTTGGCGAATGGCGAGTGGAAACAGATCGGGACAGATATTCGGCTTGCTTGGTGCTTTTTGCCTTGGTCTACTTGTCTGTCCCATCGTCCGACTTTTCCTTATCAGTTTTGAATTCCTTGAAATCGATGCCGGATATGCTTCTCTGTCTTGCTGTTCTTCTGAAAGATTTTTACGTGTTCTTTTATGACGTAAAATAATTAGTTCCTGGTGGACTCTCTCTCTCTCTCTCAAACTTAATTCAGGGGACCAGATGAATGTTCCTTGTAGAATGTAGAGAACCTTTATGGGGTGGGTAGAAAAACCTCTGTGAGACCCCAAGAAATGGGCCGTATGCAGAAAATCGTTTTGAAAAGGGTCTGCCTGTAGTAATAACGAGAATGTGTCATGTTTGCCAGTTGACGTTATCGATGCTAATGAGCAAATTTAGCATAATCATAGATCGCTGATACTGGGATTTTCGAATTTTTCTTGACCATTTCTTAAACAATAAACCAGTTTACAATGAAAATCTTGCTAATAATCTGAGACTATATGCAGCGGGACGCATTGAAAAGCCCTTGTTCAATGAATGTTGATTGATCATTCAAATAATTTGTCAACAGTGAATGCACACAACGTGGATCTAAACACACGAGATTTCTCATGAAAATACGCAAATGATTTTGATAAACTACCGTATTTGTTGACGCTCTCGAAACTGTTGGTGAATTTCGGTATGGTAACCATGACTAGAAAATCGTTGGGCAGTTTTTTAGGATGCTCTTTTTTACATATTGTATTTATGCGTATTATTGCGGGAGAAAACCGAAACACGCGTCGCAAGTCTTCACAAAAATAATCATGCTGTTCTCGGGTATATTTGTTAGTTTGCTCCCGAAAATAAAACTTTTAAGGCTCCAGAAATTATGTTAATAATGATACAGTGCAATACAGCTTCTCTCCGTTGACCATCGTAAAATCAGATTTGAATGATTCTCGGGAAGATTCGAGGTCGAAGTTCACAGAAAAGGAACATTAGTATCAATATTCTGATAATTTTTTTTCTTCAATTTTTGCGGGAAAATGCAATACGAGTGTTTGCTCTTGAAATTATCTTTGAAAAGCATGCATCGAAGCGTGTTCTTCATCTTGAAATCTCCGAAACTCGAATAGTTCCCCCCATTTTTTCTAGCTCCATTAACACGTTTTGTGTTCTGTTGGAGAAATCATGTGAATTGCTTTTATGACTCGCTTAAAATATCGAAGATGGCAATATTTTTGTAAATGAATTTGACGGTGTTTTATTTTATCTTTTTTAAAGCAGGTGTCTCAGAGCCAGCAACAAAGCCTAACTCGTCCTTCCTCTGGAATTCCCTGCAAAAGAACTGCTACGAAATCCCCGTCAGTCGCCGGTTCTCCCTGGCGGGCAAAGTGCGCAACGCGAAAAGCACCGAAAGCACCGTCAGAAACGCCCCACCCGTGGTTCCAAAGGCCAGCTCCACCACCAACACCACCGCCACCACCAGTCGCCAGTCCATAGTGTCGAAAATCGGCCAACAGTCCTCGTCCCTGTGGCGCAATCTCAACTCCAACAAATTCTCTCGGTCCAAGAAGCCCGACACGAGTTTCTACTCGTGCACAGATGTCAGCACCATCATGGAACGCGAGCTCGGCCATCACGTGCAAACCCTGTCCAACAACGACGACAAGTACTACCAGAAGATCGACACCGAGAGCAAAAAGTACTTGGAGCTCATCAGCTCGGCCAGCAGCAGTTCGTCGGCCAAGTACGAGGCCATCCTGGGCACGAGCTACGAGGACACCGGCGAGTACGACAACCTCGTCGGGCTGTCGGAGCAGTACCTGAAACTCAGCGGCCCGGGTTCCGAGCAATACCTGCGCCTCGAAGATGGCCGCTACGAGAAAATCCACAGGGACTCGACGGCCTTTGGGTCCGAAACCTACGACGACGTGGATGCCTTGCCCGGATCCCCGTTCAGTGGCATGCCCGAGATGAGCATTGCGGAGTCGTTGCGGTCCGAGCTCATGGAGTGCATCAATCCGCTGTTCCAGGACCGGTTCTCCGAGTTCCACCGCAACGACGGCGGTGTTAAACAGAGTGAGGGCGTCGTTGTTGCACGCCTGGCTGTCGTCAGGGACCAAGACGAGAGCCTTAATTACGTGTATGACAACGAAAATATTATCGGCAATAAGGGGCATCAGAGGTGCGCGAGTCAGAACTACGAGACCATAGACGAAGAACGGCCCGTGTTCGGGACCGAGCCCATCATCGTTCACAGGCCGGACGACGTTGAATCCGGTAAGCACTAAAATACAGGGTCTTTTTTTCTTTTTTTTTCAATTTAAAAACACTGCTGGACTCTCTCTGCAATGAAACGCGAAGGACCAGAAAAAAATTCGTTCTTGAGAGAATTTCTTTTTTATAAAATCTGTACATTATGGGGACAGAAGCCTATGGAGCTGGAGGAAAATTCGTTACACAGAAAATATCGTTGTAGAGAGAAAGTTCAACTGTCTAAAGTAATAACTCGAGTACAATGCGCCCCTTTTTGTCTCAAAATAGAGAGGAAAAGAGGGCGTGCGCGTCATAGGCAGGTATTCATTAAAAACAAGTTTTAAAAGTTTAGGTGTGTATTCAATTTGATTCTCATGGGATACTTCGGGCTAATTTTAACAGAAAAGGTCATTTCATTAGAAATACAGCTATCGAAAATTGTTTGAATTCAAGATCAATGCATGTATGTCTAAATTCAAATTTGGGTGTTTTTATTCAAAAGACATTTCAAGCACTAAAAATGGGGCACGGGTATTATTAGGGGACACCATTTTATGACAAAAAATTTGACTGAAAACCCCTGGTGTACTCGAGTAAATACAGTGACTTCTTTTTTAAATTTATAAATATTTGGCAATTTTATTCAGCTTCTCTTGGCATAAGTACTTTAATATACTATATTACTATATCATACCATTTTTCTTTGTTATGCAGTATTTTACAGCTCGCTATGAAAGGTGAAATGAATGATATTTTTCCGAGAGTTGTGCGTTGTCAAAGGCTTTCCGTCTCAAAGATCCACATCTTGAATTTTCTAGGGTCCTTTCTCCTATTATTTTATTTACGCAGGGAAGAGAAAAGCGATAAAGATGTAACTTGATTTGTTTGTAAAGGAAGTGAATGACTAATTCGGCGAATAAACATTTATGTGCAACTTCAGCATCTTCAACTCATTTAATAAGCCTCTTAATGCCGAGAATTTCAATAAGCACAATTTCCGGCAATTTATCTTTCTATCCCCCGACGCAAATGCTTGTTTCCCTAACTCGATTTTTAGCTGGTCTCTTGAAATTCGAATCAGAGAGGTTCGACTGTTCTTTATTCAACTTCTTTTGGGGAATGTCCTTATGAAAGTATTTTCTAAAAAATAAAAGGAAAAATGAACTTCGGAAAAACTTCTTTGAGAGTTGTCGGATGCTGAGCGCGTGGGACCATGATTTGACTCTTATCTTCACCCTTTTCTCTTTTAACAAATAATGTAAATTTTTGCCCTTTACTAGTCTTTAAAACTTTCAGAGGACATCAAAAATATATTTTCTCTTTGATGGCAAGTAAAAGTTTATTTTCTGGGCTTTTTAAAAATTTTATTTTATTTATGTGTTGAAAAAACCGGATGTGATGATATTGTTTGTCTGCCACCTATGGATGACCAAGTATCTCCGATGCAATGACTGGAAAACTTGCTTCTCATCGAGGCTTATTTGAAATTCCAAACTCAAAGTTCAAGAAGAGTAACAATTAAGAAGCTTCCATCGTATTTAAAAATCAGTAAAATTGGATCGATGCTGCTTCCCCATTTCATCAAAGGCCATCAGTGATGTAGATTCGGCGTAATAGTGATGTCAAACTGTTTCCAGAATTAAGAAGGTGTTTAACATGTATTTAGATAAATGCATGATATTTATGTGAATTTGGTTTTGTTTTTATAGGCATGATGTCCAAATGCAAGTCATTGACAGAACGGATTCGTGCCTTTTTCTCCATGTATCCAGGATCTATTTGGAATAATTATAACAACGCTAATTTCCTAATGAAAAATACGAAAAGACAAAGCATTTTTTCGCAGATTTTCAAATGATCATTCAAAGTTCATTTTTTCAAACTTGTGTTTCCATGCTGGTTGCGTTTCAAACGTTATGAAGTGTAAATTAAATTTATTTTCCAATGCAATACTGTACTTGTACAGTATATGCACCGGCATCGTGAATTATGCATTTTTTACTGATGCATTTAATTTTTTTACGTGATCGTAGCGTGCTTTTAGCAGGGTAGAATTTCCAGTCTACTCGCTTCTAGAATCAGTTTGATATTCTTGTGCAAATTTATAAAATACGAAGAAACTCTGAAACTCCTTCGAAATTTTTCGAATCTCAACTGAGCTTCATTCGTGGAACTGTACCGGATATCGAAAGGACTTGCTTCACTTTTGTCAACGTCACTATGAGAATAAATTCGATAAATGTGAGAATTTTTATTTACTGTGATAAATCGGTGCTCAGTTGAGGAGGGTTTCTTAGGAAAAAAATAAATTCTTACCCGAAAGTTCGCGAAATCGCGGATATCACACTTGCAGGAAGAGTCGTACATTATTATGACGAATTGTGTCACAGCAAGTTTTTAATCCCCAGATCCTCGCAATCAAAGTTCTGTGCAGATGACGTTTATGGTTGCTTAGGATGACGTATTGTGGCGCAATTTGCTCTAAGTTTTCCTTCTGCCATATTCTGCTACTTGCGCAAGACTCCTCAACAGATGCTCATTCGGTTGGTTCAAAACTCTTCCTGATGAGAAAACAGCTTCGTCCTCGAATTAAATAAAAATAATCATAAGATGAACGCTGTATTTTCTTCCCGTCACTGAGTCCTTCCTGTAATTTTTCTTCTTATGGATGGCGTCTCAAAGTGACGCTCGAAGCTGGGTTGAATTTAATACCGAGTTCTAGGAGGTAGACAGAGAAGCAATTGTGGAGTTTGCGTGGGAGATTTTTCCTGAAATTCTCAGACCATCCTTTGTACAACAAGATTGACCGAAAAGAGAGAAGATTCAGGCTTGTCAGATGTGGTATGTTGTTTTTTTTTCTTTCTTCGAGGAAAACCGCAAGTCTTATTAACTGCTCTTTGGCGGCTCTTACGTATTTTTACGCGTGGGAGAGTTTTTGTGCTGAGACTCTTGGTTTTGTTCTCAAAAAAACTTGTCCGAATGTTTTTTTTTTTTTGTGTGTCGGTAACTGTAATTTTACAGTGTGCGAAAACAACAGTACTTCGCCGTTGGCCTGAGGTTTTGCTATTTTGTGGCTTTTTGTCACATTTTTTGTTTTGTTTTGTGGCATGTCTCCGTGAAACGTGGAAAACTCGAGCATTGAATAGGTGTGAGATGAAACAAAAAGAAGATGCAATTGCCATTTCGAAGCTTATTTCTGCGTAAACCGTCTCAGAAATGTATTTTCTGGAATCTTTATGATTTTTCGGACGTAGAAAGCTCTTGGAAATCTTACTACAATAATCGAATGAAGAAGAGACAGCAATAATGCAGTATGTGCTCAACATTGACATTCGAAAATGCAGTACTTGCAAAGAGAGCCTTTGAGCATTTCAAAGTTTCAATTGTATTACCGTATTTTAAATTCTTGCGAAATTTGAGCCGCACGTCGAAAGAATTTTCAGTGTGACGAATTATGCAACAGTCGCACTTCATTATTACTGAATCTTCATTGTTATGCGATTGATACGATTTTCTAGAGCCGTTATTGGTTCCAAATTCTCAAGATTCCTGACAATAAATTTTCAAAACGTGAACCAGCGTGATAATTGTGATTGGAATTTTTAAATTGCAATACCGAGCATACCGAACCTAGAATGAGAGAAATAATTGCTCGAACGCCATTCATCATCACGCAGGAAAAGAAAATGGAACCTGTTCCTGTTGATGAAAATTCCTTGTATTGCCTCTTGTTGGCATTTATGTTTGTAACTTCGACTTTCGAAAATACGAATTCGAGGATAGAAAATGTATGCTTTTTAAAATGTGAATCTGTTAGGCCGTCGATTGGGAAAAAAAAGTGATTAGTATAGAAGGCAACCAGATATATTTTTTCGAGCCAATTTTTCTTTAAAACGACAGTGCGTCTTTATTTTGGATAAATGCCGCAGGGCTTGTTCCTTTTATCTCTGATTGACCTGTAATTTGAATGTGGTTCATCGCAACTGGGATATTCGTGTTTCTGCTGCGTATGAAAAATTTAAAAGAAAGATTCCTGTGGAATTGCAGTAATTATCATTGAAAGTACGGTACTGTATATTATGGGTTCCTTGACCAAGGTTTTTATTTTATTTTCCTTGATATCTGATCGCACAGGAGACGACTGCTGCGATGTGCACGTAGTCACGTCTTACGAACTGACGCCGGCGATGCGCAATGAGCCAAAATTGCCGCCGCGGAGAAAGCTGCCGGAGCCGACGTCGACGACGCCCATGGACGCCAAGTGTCCCCCGAAGCGATCCCTCGTCGATAAGCTGCCGAAGACGCCGCGGGCGTCGCAGGGTGACGAATGGATCGACGTCGAGCGGAGTGAAGACGAGGAGGAAGAAGCCAGCCCTTCCGTGGTCCTGACCAGGTGACCGATTTCTCTCAAAACTTTCTGATCGGCTATCTGAAGAATGAGAATTGATCGATCTTGCATACAATTAACGTAACAGTTTTCCATCAAGAGACCCACACAAGCCCCCGACATTTTTTATTATTTATTTTTAGGTTAAGGTAAGGTAAGGAGAATATCGTGCGTGATAAAACGTGAGAATAAAATCACGCAGTGACTGCAGTTCAAAACTATATGCGGCAAAACACTGTAAGGTTTGCATTTTTTCGAAATTTATTTTCCTTTCTTTCAATATCGTGCCCGAAAGGCATCTTAACGAGTTAACGTAAATATCGATAAACAAAAGACAGGAGACGCGAAAATAATGCCCGGTATAAGTTGCGTTATCCTCATTCGAATGAGCTTGATACCCGAAAAAGCGTATGTGGCCGTTTGAACTCGGATCCCCCGACTGATAAACCTTGAATAAGCCGTGACGAGATGATTCGTAGTCGTGACAAGTTGAGACGAGTCGCTTAGTTCACGAGTGACAGGATGATCCTACTTTTTTCCGACATGTTGAGGCTGGGCATAGTTTCACGTAAGCTTTTGTTAAGCTTTCCGTGGCCGACTTGTTCACTGCCCGAGAAAGCCGTTGGTTGCCTTGTTAGCTCCGTGCATTTTAAATCTATATTTTAATTAGTATTTTTCGATTTTTTAAAAGTTCCGCCGTCGGAACGTGGAAATAAACAGAATAGAAATGGATATTAAAATTTCGAGGTAGTGAGAAAAATATCACAAGCAGAAACTAGGCCGTGGATAATGTTTTTGAAGAGTAAATTGAAAAATTGTAAATAAACCCTTGTTCTTGGAGAAATGAAAAATTCATTTAGGCTTTCAATTTTTGCAAACAAAATAATCACTGCAAATTTTTTTAAATTACACAAGATTTAGGAAATGTTGTGCTAAAAACAGCATACAATTTTCATTGTTTTGTCTGGCCTGAAAAAGTTTCGACAGTTTAAACACGCGCAAATGAAATCTGGGGGAAAAAACACCTTACAAAAGCATGGGCTACATCATACGTACATATATTTTAAACCGTGGTACCTACTCTAGAAATAACCAAGATCAATCAGAAGTAGCACAACCATCGTATTGATGCACAATTGAGATTTCATTTTTTTCAATGATCATGTGCGTCTTTCAGAATTATTGGAAATTTCTCGGATAATATATTACTGTACAACACAAATTAAATCCCTACGTAGAACCTCGGTCAAATTGAGAACGCATTTTATGCTAATCGGTGCATTTTTGTGAAAGGGTCTGTTAAGTGCGATTACTACTGCATACTTACGGTATTTTATTTAATTGCGATGAAAATGGTTCCGTGTAACCATGTCAAAAAGATGCCAATCGCATGAAATGATCAACTCACGAAAATAATTCAGCGGAATCAACAGAAATGTGAATAGTGATGAATTCTGCAAGGATATCATATACCGCCGTTTATTTTTTTTATTTATTTAATGGAATTCATGGTTACTTGAAGCACGGTTAATCTAAATTCCATTTTATTTGAGTCAAGATGATTCAACCTTCCATCCTCCATTCGCTGTCGTTCCCATTTTTTATGAAATTAATTTCTGTTGAAGCTAAAAATGAGGCCCTTTTTTTGTCTTTTCGATGAGGAACATCTTTTCCTGGTTCTGAACCTTGGGAGGAATCGTGGGTGGGCTGGGATCAGCCCAATACCGAGACTCATTTCTGTTTAGGGTGAAGCGCGTGCAGCGGCAAGCGTGGATTTGCATAATTTCCTGACGGCCACTCAATCACTGAGTGCAGTCGCTGAGGAACCCGTGAAGAACCTTGCAACCCCTCACTGTTTCACTTGTAGGATACGCATGAAGATAAAAATTATTTCCGTGTTACATCGACTCACTTTGACGGACTGTTAGTTGCTAGTAAGACGTGACAGGATCAGAGCCATTGGATGAGTCTTACCTTCGTACAGTACATCGCTTGTCTTTTTTTTTTTTTTGTGGTTGCGTGGCGGCTCGTGTGATGATTAAAAGCACTTTGAATTACAGTGACTCGATCAATTTATCGTTTTATAAATCATGCAGACCTCAGAGCACATGTTCCTTGGGCTTTTTACGAAGCGAAAGTCATGATGATCAATTTATAGAATAATGTTAAAAGTAACGGAGAACTTTCCATCGTTAAATGCTTTTATTACAGAAGGGAATATTTTGAAAAGTATACAATCAGTAACAATTGCAGAAAAGATGGGGCATCGAAATTTCTGTGCCTCGAGGTAATTTATGATTTCTGAAATTTCCAATCCAAAACATATTTTTTTTTTAAATGTCCCGTCTGTCTGATCCGCTAAATAGGATTACGATGCAGTATTTCATGATAGTATCAGTTTTTAAATTCGAGGCACTGTATCTGTAGACCTGAAATTTTTTAAATTTCTTTAAAAATCGGATGCTTTTGATCTATTTTGTTGACTCTTAGTGCCTAATTTTGTGTTCATTCATGCCACTTTAATCAATCTGTTTCTGCTGTTGATTTTGAAAATTGTGAACAATTTTCATCTGTATTTGTATCCCCAGCGATTTGCGTTGGCGAACATTACTTTAATTGATTAGATTGGTTAAGCAAATTTAATAAATTTGTTTTCACCACTCGATTTTAAAGATATTCAGCAATATTCATTTCAATTTTAATATTCCCAGTGATTTGCGTTCGTGAAGATGAGTTTACAATGCGATCTGGATATTTCAGACCCAATAATTTTTGCCTTTCGGAGCGGGCTGCATTTTGGACTAGAAGTGATTTTAATTAGGGTTTTACATTTTTCTGATCGTAGTAAAATTGGTATAAAAACGAGATATATTTATGAACAAATTTCCGAAGGTGCACGTATTTCTCAAAGGTCTGATGCATTATTTGAAAGACTATTTTCTGAATTATTCGTTTTTTTCAGATTTCGAATGCGCACGCGGAGTGGACGCATCAAAGGCTCCGGCAGCAACAAGCGGTCGAGCAGCAAGAAAAACGTGCGTCGATCTTGGTCCAAATCGTTACGAGACTTCCAACAAGCAGCAGTCCTGAAGGAACAATCGAAGCTAATCAAGCCCCAGAAAACATTCGGTAAGTAGAATCTAGCCATTCCATTTTTTTTTCTTTCAAAAACTGTTTCTTCTTACACTTTTCCCTTTCACTGCCTCAAGTGGACCGCGCGTCTTGCGAGGGAAAAAATTTTGAACGGTTTCCCACCTTCAAAGGATACACTTTTTGTAATCTAATCGATTCCGATTCGTTACTTCGGATCGATCGAGGAAAACTTTTTTTCCCGTTCAGGGTTTTGATCGGTTAACGATTTTCTTCATGGGCCATCACGACTCACACCCACACTACCCTCGTGAAGTCGGAATCAATTTCAAAGCGCGTCGATAAATTATTTGAATTTGGCGAATTTCAGCTCGAAATATTCAGAAGGTAAAATGAAACAGGAATAGAGATACAGCAATTATTTTGCAGCCGGCCCACTCATCAGTTTTCAAACCTTCATTTAGCAAAAAATAAATAAAATTTTGCATGAAAAATGCGTACTTCACTATGAGAAGAAATGAATTCTTGGGCAGTTGTTTTTCCTTCTGGTGCGACATCTATCTCCATTGGGTGGACTGCTCTCTTAAAATTGAATTGAGATTTGAATTATGCGAGGGATGGCTCAAAATGTTAGTCAGTACAGAAAAATGAAAATAAGTTGTTTTATGCGGCTGAGTTTTTGAGTTAGGATCCTTCAAACCACGCTAAACTCATGTTCATTTGACGAAAATTTGTGTCTATCGCAGTCCTGTCTTATCGGCGAAATTCTTGTTTTATTTAAAAATTAATATTTGGCATCTTTCGAAGAAACGAATACAGAGATTAAAAAAAAAAAACTTTTCTCCCAGCAACATGACTGTCAGGTCTTGGACAGTGTATTCATTGTGAGTATTTTTCAACTGGAGTGCTTGAGATTTAAGCCATTTAAACAGAACAACAAATGTAAAATTTCTTAAAACATGCATATTATTGCAGTTAAACTCTATTTTCTCATACTGATGGTTTTCATTTTCAAGGTTCACCTCCGTATATTTGCCTTCCGTAAAATTTTTTGCGCGAAAATTAACACAGGGCCGAAGATGAGAAATTATCATCCATGCATCAATAAACCGAACTCCAACGGGAGAAACACGTCTGGCAAATCTTTTTGAACCAAACCTTATACGCAGAATCTGTCAATTTTTGTCGTCTCCAAAGGATTCACGACGTTCTTTGTCCCATGCTGATCGAGCTCATGGTTAGAATTTTTCTCTTTTCAGAAGAAAATATCTTCTGTCGGCTTCGCGGGAGACCAAGTACTTTTTTCAAGCTCACGAACTATACTTGCCAATTTATACGTGGGGGGTTATGGCACCTGGCTTGTTCCAGTTGCAAAAATGGCTGAATGTTTTCGATATTTATTCCGAAATACTCACCCCTTGGTCAATTATTTCCTATGAGAATGAAACGCACTGTAATTTTTTTCATTTCCCGCAGTGGAAGAAAGTACTGTTCCCGGCAAAATCAGTCTATAATTCAACGTTTTTCCTATGAAGGAAATGTGAGTAGGATTTCTCAAAAATCTGGTCAATTGAAGCAAACCCCGATTGGGTTCATTTAATTTTATTTGGATGGAGGAACGTATTTTTTACGTTTTTTTTAATGAATCAAGAACAGTTTAATCCAGGAAATTTTCCCAGATTTCTCAGCTTAATCCAATCGACCAACTTCACGCTGAAACACGCACAAATGGAATTTTCCTACCGAATAACCGAATTTTCGAAAGGGAATTCCGTTGAAGCGATACTGAAACCCGCTGGATTTTATAATCCATGCGTTCCGTCCGATTGACCTGATTAATGCATTGAACAGACAAATCATTTAGTTGGCAAATGCCCTCCCATTCAACAGACAAATTGACCGGATTTTGGTCGCGTGTTTTCTCCGAAAATTCCATTGACCTAATGTGAATCGCCGCTCCGAGTTCCGGTTCAAGGAATGCGTTCGAACAGGCAAAAGAGGGGTTTTTTCTCCGAATCTTGAGCCAGGAGAAATGATATTCGTGTTCGTTTGAATGATGATAATCATCGCGATGGTGTCACTCATTGATCCGTGTTTCGAATAACTTGTCGCTCTCGCCCGTGAAACTCATTATCGTTGGTCGTTCCTGTCTATGATTCGGATTGTTCAGCGTTTGAGGCAGTTCCGGTCCGGTTTATTGACATCAATAACCTATTTTGTATTTTTCCCGTCTGTGATGTTCTTCTTCCTTTGATCATACATGAATACCGAGCTTGTGTTTAGGGCTAGTAGCACGTGGTCGTCGGACTGAAAGAAAAAAATCTCATAGAAAATAAAATCGCCAAGACGTGATAATACAATACTGTAGAGATACCCTAGAATAACTAAAATTACCTTTGTTTGTTTCTTTTACTTTAAAATAAATAAATCATCGCTGTTCAACACTGAAAAAAATTTTGGGAGACCGACAACTAGACGCTCTTTTGTTTTTTGTAAGTCAGTTTAATTGAAATAAGTTACCCTTATCATTAAGCGAAACAAAATTGATGTAAAAATTAATACTTTACTGTACACCTTTTCAAATGTATTAAATAATAACGGCCCCTTCTTTCAAAAAGTCAATAGTGGGATTTTGAAAGGAATCTCATTTGTTTTTCTTCTAGAAGACGTTATTAATTTTCTCACTTTTTCATGAGGGGAATTTTCGTGTCGGAAGAATATATCTTGGTGATATATTTTCAGCGTCATCATCTGATCTTTGAAACACGTAAATTAGCGTTAATTTCTTTAAAACTATTGAAAAAGGGCTACATTTTTCTTTTGGAACTGCATGCAGTTCTATGGAGATAATTTCGTGATGTGAATATGAAGAACCGGAACTGCAGCTCACGTCAAGCCGGAAAGGCCGAAGATTTCGCTGAATATTGGGCAATGATCCACGTCCGGGTTAATAATAAGTGATTCATCGTCTTGGTGAAATTTTCTCTCTCAGCCGTAAGCGAAAGTATTCGGAAGGTATTCGCCTGTTTTCCCGTGAAGGTCTACATCGATGAGCAATTCAGAAAGCCGTAACTGCATTATGTAGTGAGAAATTAGACTCTATTATATGCTCGCATTACTGGAGGACACGATGAGGAAAATGAAACGATACGGTCTGACAGAATCGAGATGAATATTAATCATCTGNAATGAATTCTTGGGCAGTTGTTTTTCCTTCTGGTGCGACATCTATCTCCATTGGGTGGACTGCTCTCTTAAAATTGAATTGAGATTTGAATTATGCGAGGGATGGCTCAAAATGTTAGTCAGTACAGTAAAAGGAAAATAAGTTGTTTTATGCGGCTGAGTTTTTGAGTTAGGATTCTTCAAACCACGCTAAACTCATGTGCATTTGACGAAAATTTGTGTCTATCGCAGTCCTGTCTTCTCGGCGAAATTCTTGCTTCATTTCAAAATTAATATTTGGCATCTTCTGAAGAAACAAATATACAGAGATGAAAAAAAACTTTTCTCCCAGGAATATGACTGTCAGGTCTTGGACAGTATATTCATTGTGAGTATTTTTCAACTGGAGTGCTTGAGATTAAAGCCATTTAAACAGAACAACAAATGTAAAAACTCTTAAAACATCCATATTATTGTATAGTTGAACTCTTTTTTTTCATACTGATGGCTTTCATTTTCAAGGTTCACCATATATATATTTTCCTTTCTTTAAATTTTTTGAGCAAAAATTGACTCAGGGCCGAAGATGAGAAATAATCATCCATGCATCAATAAACCGAACTCCAACGGGAGAAACACGTCTGGCAAAACTTTTTGAACCAACCCTTAGACGCAGAATCTGTCAATTTTTGTCGTCTCCAAAGGATTCACGACGTTCTTTGTCCCATGCTGATCGAGCTCATGGTTATAATTTTTCTCTTTTCAGAAGAAAATATCTTCTGTCGGCTTCGCGGGAGACCAAATCACTTTTTTCAAGCTCACGAACTATACTTGCCAATTTATACGTGGGGGGTTATGGCACCTTGCTCGTTCCAGTTGCAAAAATGGCTCAATTTTTTCTGTATTTATTCCGAAATACTCACCCCTTGGTCAATTATTCCTTTGAGAATGAGACGCACTGTAATTTTTTTCATTTCCCGCAGTGGAAGAAAGTACTGTTCCCGGCAAAATCAGTCTATAATTCAACGTTTTTCCTATGAAGGAAATGTAAGAAGGATTTCTCAAAAATCTGGCCAATTGAAGCAAAACCCGGTTGGATTCATTTAATTTTATTTGCATGGAGGAACGTATTTCGTACGTTTTTTTCATGAATCAAGAACAGTTTAATCCAGGAAATTTTCCCAGATTTCTCAGCTTAATCCAATCGACCAACTTCACACTGAAACACGCACAAATGGAATTTTCCTACCGAATAACCGAATTTTCGAAAGGGAATTCCGTTGAAGCGATACTGAAACCCGCTGGATTTTATAATCCATGCGTTCCGTCCGATTGACCTGATTAATATTCGTGTTCGTTTGAATGATGATAATCATCGCGATGGTGTCACTCATTGATCCGTGTTTCGAATAACTTGTCGCTCTCGCCCGTGAAACTCATTATCGTTGGTCGTTCCTGTCTATGATTCGGATTGGTCAGCGTTTGAGGCAGTTCCGGTCCGGTTTATTGACATCAAAAACCTATTTTGTATTTTTTCCGTCTGTGATGTTTTTCTTCCTTTGATCATACATGAATACCGAGCTTGTGTTTAGGGCTAGTAGCACGTGGTCGTCGGACTGAAAGAAAAAAAATTTCATAGAAAATGAAGTCGCCAACACGTGATGATACAATACTATAGAGATACCCTAGAATAACTAAAATTACCTTTGTTTGTTTCTTTTATTTTAAAATAAATAAATCATCGCTGTTCAACACTGAAAAAAATTTTGGGAGACCGACAACTAGACGCTCTTTTGTTTCAACATTCAGTCAAATTAACTTTATTCAATGGGAATAGTAATTCGCTTTGTTTTAACTACATTTTTAATTATGAAATGACATGTGGAAAAGTTTACATAATTTATTATTGCCGGGGAAGAAAGTTTTTGTCAATAGTGGGATTTTGAAAGGAATCTCATTTGTTTTTCTTCTAGAAGACGTTATTAATTTTCTCACTTTTTCATGAGGGGAATTTTCGTGTCGGAAGAATATATCTTGGTGATATATTTTCAGAGTCATCATCTGATCTTTGAAACACGTAAATTAGCGTTAATTTCTTTAAAACTATTGAAAAAGGGCTACATTTTTCTTTTGGAACTGCATGCAGTTCTATGGAGATAATTTCGTAATGTGAATATGAAGAACCGGAACTGCAGCTCACGCCGAACCGTAAAGGCCGAAGATTTCGTCGAATATTGGGCAATGATCCACGTCCGGGTTAATAATAAGTGATTCATCGTCTTGGTGAAATTTTCTCTCTCAGCCGTAAGCGAAAGTATTCGGAAGGTATTCGCCTGTTTTCCCGTGAAGGTCTACATCGATGAGCAATTCAGAAAGCCGTAACTGCATTATGTAGTGAGAAATTAGACTCTATTATATGCTCGCATTACTGGAGGACACGATGAGGAAAATGAAACGATACGGTCTGACAGAATCGAGATGAATATTAATCATCTGGTCGTGCGGCACGCGAAGTTCAGTTTTTTCCGGTGTAAGGGGGAAAACGATAACCTGATGGAAACCGTACATTTTTCCTTCGATGCGGAGAAGCTTTCGCAAGAGCTTGAAACAAAAGTTGCGTAATCAGATGAAGGATCTGAATATCTAATCAAGAAAATGGCTTGAAAATACCATCACTGTCTCCTGCTTAGGTTCAAAAAATCTTTTCTTCCTTGTGTGAGCAGCTTGAAGGCGGATCTATTTGGTTCTTTGGATAATGCCGCAACGACAGTTCAGACTGTGAAGATAGATGTCGCACTAAACGGAAAACATCTGTCTCGAAAAAATCTCCCTATCATAAATTGTAGTACAGAACAGTTCTTGTATTCAACCCAGCAAATTTTTTTTCTGGTGCTGGAAGCAGTTTTGAAAACTAACGTGGGGGACCGGATGAAACAACATTTTCTGTATCACCATTCATTTTTACCTTGTGAGTATTTCGCGCTGGAATTACGTGTGTGTGCGTATTACACGCACAAAGTTCGTGCAGTAAAATATAGTGCAGTACAGTATACAAATACCTCAATAGGGTAACTTATCATCATCTGTGAGAATTTTCCAACGCTGCTTGTGCTGCTTATTTTAAGTACAGTATAACGAGTGGATCATATAATTAAATAAAAACGGAATATGAATCGCACACTTCTGGAAATAATTTCACTGTATGCTTTTTCTCACAATCATGGCCAACATATGAGACTCACGATAACGATTCGTGGTTTACGAGCTTCCTTGCGTGGTTTGGTGATGATTCTAAAACCCGCAGAATTGTAGCTTGGCCCATGGCTTTATTTATTTAGGACGGTGACCTCTGACATGAGCTCACTTTCTAAGCTTTTGTGCCTTTTTGGGGATATGCGTCTCATGAAGAATTGAGAGCAACTTGATTCAATTTTGAAAGAGCTTCGAACAACGACGGGGATGCAATTCACTATCAGTACAGTACTCAGTACTGTACTAGAAGCTTGAGGTACGCATAGTTGTCGAGTGACATCTAGGTTGTTTCTACGAGACGTAGATCCCCTGAGGAACGTGGTTACACCAATAGAGCGCATTCACACACTTTTGAATATTGCTGATACCAAGTGCCTAATGCCGAGTGCGTCTTGAGGGACGAATGGCATTAGGACCAAGATTGTGAGCCACAATATGTTAATATTGCTCATAATTTGTATAAGATCAAAGAATATTTTTGTAATCCTCGTATATGAACGATTATATCAGTCATATCTGACAAGAATTATCTGCAATGCCGAAATATATGTTGAAAAGCCACAACGATGAATCTTGGATTACGTTTCTTCATCCCTTGGAACGGGAACCGTGTACTGTTTGCAGCTTTCTCTTCGATGAAAATTATGCTGTACTAATAAATCTTGTACACAATTTTATGATGGAACACCTTGGTCCATTGAGAAGCTGCGAATAACCATTTTTTATTTTATTGTACAGAATACTATTAAAAGATATGTAGTGTTTACTTTTTTTAATCTTTTAGAATTGGCTGTATTTTGCTCCTCAATTTTTTGAGTCAGCCAAACTTTTCCTTTCGATGCATTCCCGTTGCCGCGCTTGCTTTGACGAAATTCAATGGGAAATCCAGATAAAATGCTACAGTGGAAAAATGTTGGTGTATTTTCCGTTGCAGAGTCTTTTGAGCTCAGCAAGTCTGCAAAATTTACTTGCATAAATCAGGTTTATCAGAGAATAATTATTTTCCGCTTGAGCATGGAACATGTCCTGAAAACGGGAACTTGGATTATCCGAATCAATCCAGTATTTCATTCGTCAACTCCGAATTTCAAATCAATGCAAAAAAACCCAAGCGTCCTGTGATTAATTTCAAGTAGAGAAAGCTTAATTTCCGTTTTAATGACTATAGTCGCCAAGCGGAATAACTTCAAGATTTGCAGTAATGTCAGTATATATTTCTGGCCCAAAATAATTTCAGATGGCATAAAAACCCCGCTCAGCAAAATTGGTCAATATCCCAGTTTCCGTTATTCTTGATTATAGCCAGCTAATGTCACTCAATCATTGATCCGGATCTGAGTTTTACTGCAGTTTTTTGTGTTTGTGTCTGGGATTTCGAACCAAAATTCATTGATACTGTGGATAATTCCGCTCATAAAAAGCCCAGTCACGGGTTCATTGGTCTGCCGAGTGACAATCTATAGTGCAGTGTTCCCCAATTTTTTTTTGCTTGCGGACCGGCAAATTTTGAAAAAATCGTTTGTAGACCGGAAAATTGTCGTGAAATTTTCTGCAGACCGGTAAGGTTCCATACAATTTGTCAATCTTCGGAATTTTTTTAAATACCGGTCATGAAGTTCTCAAAACAAAACTTGTAAGTGAAGAACCGAGAAGCAGCTATTCATTGGAATGTCTTGAAAAAATAATGCTGAGCTTCAAGAAAGGCTTCTTAGATTTAAAACTGACAATAATATATTTCAGGCAAGGTAAGACATGTCTGAGGCGTGAAGTGTAATAAGAAGAAAAGCTAACCTTTATTTTTCTCACATAATTTCAACTGGCATTTTTTTCAAAATTTCGTATAGTTAAGGATAACCGGCTTCGTTACTACTTTCTATAAGTTTATCATGCCAAATAAGTTTTTCCCGCGGACCGGCGTAAAACTTCTGCGGACCGTCGCCGGTCCGCGGACCACGGGTTGGGGAACACTGATCTAGCAGTGAACCGGATGCGTTCCGAATAAATCTAGAAACATGATCATCAGTGAGTACAGTTCTTCAAGCATTTCGTCTGATCTTATGTTTCGACTATAACCGGTTGACGGATACGAACGACTTGGCCGCTTTTTATTTTTATTTTTTACCACCAAGCGCCGATCGATTCCTCGCTCGTGTTCTTATAAAGGCGGTCGTAAATCGAACACCTTTTCTGTTTCCTCCGTTCCTGACCCAGTTGAATCCATGTCAGTGGTTCCAGAAGCGTTTGAAATGTACAAAAGTGGAGGCAGAAAAGGAAAAGGGCAGACAGGCGTGGTTGGGTCCACAGACTGTATAGAAATACAGTCACTCACTCCTCGCTTTGAGTCGCAATCGGTTTAGTTTTGCGTCCAGGGGGCGTGGGAAAGCTTGTGGATGCGTTGCTTTGAACCGGCTTTAATCTCATCCATCGTCGCCCTTCGTCGGCACCTTCTTCTTTTTTCCTGTGCTTCTTCAAGTGATCCCGACCTGGATCCGAATGCCCAGCAAGTAGGACAAAGTTCAGCTTCTTGATGAAGATCCATCAGGTGTTTGGTGTAGATATAATTTTGAGAGCCCCCGCGTGCGCATTTCTTTCTTTCCGACACTCGCGCTCAAATGAAGCGACGCTATATCGACCTCGCAAATGCATTCCGCTGTTTTTCTTAATGAACTGTGGCTATATACTGTACTGTATATACTTCGTCCGAAAATGCATGCGCTATTTTTTCGACATGCTGATGAGCAATTCTAGGCGAAAAGGTATAAAAGGGATGGTACAGAAGTTTTTTTTTTTTTTGCTGGCGCCGTCGAATAAAAAATTTTTTGGGCACCAAAAATCCTGAGTGAGACTCATTCTACCAGAGTTTTGCGGTCAATAACTTCCGAAGAAAGCCTGTGTTTCAGAATTATCCTCAATTTCAGCCCTGAATCAAATAATTTATCTCCCACCAATTGCAGATAAGGGCACCCTTACGTTTAAAATACCAGGGTAGACATTAAAAAAACAAATTTTTCAGTGTTAGTCTCTTGCGATATTTTTCAGTCTTTTGACCTGGTGATTTTCAATAAATTTCCTGCAAACTTTCATGCGTTTTGGCAGGAACATAATATTTCCTCACGGTAATGATGCGCTTTCAAATCTATAGCTTCTGTCAAAGTCAATACGATTGAACAAAAAGTGGAAAAAAGTCAGGAAATATTCTGATATTACTCTTTAAAAAAATGCGCTACCTGCATTCATCTGGGAAGACTTAAAAATGGAAACAGAATGCTGCACTGACCAAATTTTTGAATAAACCTTCGTAACTGAATTTTTTTGCCCGTTGCGAAATCTTCGGGGGATTCAATCTTGATAATTTTGTAATGCGGAAGAACTCTAAAAATACTGCGTTACGCAAAAATCTTCTTTGAACCCTCATTTTTACTCGAAATTCAAACGAAAAAAAAATTCATACCGCTACATGCATCTCTTCTAGTCGGTCATTTCCATCTATCTCCATGATAATATTTTCATTACCCAGCAAATGAACTTTTTTAATGCTCAAAATCCTCCGAAGCACCGGGATACAATATTTGAAAAGATCTCAAGCTCAGTAGAAATCACTATTTAAAACGAATTTCCAAATAACCATGCAATGTATCCGAAGCACATTTCTGTAAAAAAAAAAAGCAGCAAAAAATTATGAACAAACCCTCTTAGTTGTGCTATGAAATCACGGGTTTCCAACTGTTCATAGTTTTTTGAATACTTTCAGAGAATAAGGTTCCGTAATGAGGAAATTTAATGCTCTTGCCCTGTGTGACACGCGAAACAGGGAGTGCATTCGGGGTTCCTCGAAAGAGAAAATGCCTAGGCTCTTGTGATGAATGAATCACGAAAGCCTAATTTGTTTACCCGATGCTACTTCCTTTTCCCCATTCCTCTGTATATAGTCGGTGACCTGCGACCTCTCAGCCAGGAAGCGCAAGAAAACGAAGTTTCCGGCTGTTTTTTATTATTATTTATTTTTAAAAAAATTTATCCCCAAGCCCGCATTGCTACTTCCTCTCTTCTTCCTTTGTACGAAGTTGCATTCGAATGTCCCGGTTCGCCGAAGTGTGAAACATGACAGGGCGGAAACTTGCCAGTGTATTTCCGGCTCTTCGCCAACGAAGAAAAAAGATTGCACTCTCGGGCATCTTTTTTAGAAAGTCGGGCCCCATTGAGAAGAAATCTCACGCTTTGACATACGTGGTCAGTTGCGAATGAATTCGTAATTGTGTGAGAGATGAAACTGTTTGAATCTTCCCCTGCGGGGGTTTCTTGCATGCATTCACGGCTAGTATGAGACGCCGCCGACTCTGAAAACGCATTAATCTCAATTTTCAAGTCTCTCAAAGTGAAGAAAGTTCTTTTTATGAGAGCTAAGACGCATATCTTTAAGCCTAGTTTGTCACTCGCCTCACACGATGTGGGAAACATTAAATATTCAGTGAGGACGAAGAGCACACATTTTTGTTCGACAATGCAGCGTAAAATTCAAATATATTTCACAACGAACTGCTAAAAAGTTATCGCGTGGATTTTATTTCAAGCGAAATATACCTTGCAGGACATTAATTTCTGCCCTTTTTTAAATTTTGAGAAAGAAAGAAAAAGTAGAGCAAAGAAAAAAGTTTTAGATTATCATATACCGACAGTTTTTCTGATCACTTCAGATCGTGTTTGAAGCTTATCGTTTCAATGCTAGAAATATTTTGATAAACCAATAATTTAAAGTGGGAAAGCTCACGAGCAAAGTCGAGATCTTGTTTAATATAAAAAAAAACGTGATGTGGTTTTTTTCCAGTCGAAATCTGAAAAAGTCTTATGCAGTATTCAAGTACAGTATAAACAAAGACAGGGATTTATTTTACTACGGCAGCATTTTCTCTATCTTTTTCTATTCATATTCTTAAAAAACTCAACAAATACTTCATTAAATGGATGTTCTGTATTTCACGTTTGAAGTAAACGATTTTCCGGTTGAATTTCGTACGGCTTTCGAACCCAGGGAGGAATTTGAAACATTTTGTCTCGTCTGCATCCGCGACTTTCTTCCTCGCATAATTTTATCTAGTCGCCAGCTGGGCGTGAAATAAATTTCTTCTCTGTGGCGGAAAAAAAGGTCGTGAAATTATTCAATGGCCCAGATTTTCTTTCCTGTCCCTTGACTTGGACCAGAAGAAAACCAAGGCAGAGTTATCGGTTGGATGGACGGACGGACGGATGAATGAATGAATGAGCGGAAAGCGAAAGAAATTCTACCCGATTTCGGTTCATGAAATATTCACGAGATCCTTGTACGAGAAACTGGCTTGCGTATGAGACGAATGCCGAAAGATGGCTTGGAAATCGATGTACGATCCTTATTTCTGTTTTGATGGCCGAAGAGTCAAAACATCGCTGCGTTATACGGGTGAAAGGAAACGTTCCCCACGCCTTATTATTATTTTTTTTTCGATTGCCAGAGAAAACTGTTCATTCAATTTTGAGTAATTTTCCATCTTTATTATTTTTTTCTCTTCGAGACTGTTGTTGATGTACTATTGGACGGTGATTTAATCGCATTACCACATCGACCGCAAGGTAGAGGGAATTCATTAGTCGTACTCGCGTCGGCATTTCACGCACGTCTCCATAGGCTATCATTCATTCGCCGATGACGTGAGCTCGCACTCGGCGAGAAATGAGAAAATGAGCAGAAACAATGTGCGTTTGAATGAAAAAAAAATGATTTCCCGAATGTTGAAAAGTTTCCGAGGAGTTAAGAATAACAAAGTTACAAAGATTACAAATTTTCCGAGGCCAAAAAAAACTGTTAAGTACTGCTGCATAGCGATTCTCAAGCTGTGCTCTTGAGGAACTTCACAGAGGCTCCGAAGATGCTCAAGACGAATAGCAAAGGGAAGTAAGACCTGCAAAAAAATTGGCAAGAACTCCTTGTTCCACTGTATTTACCCGAATACCATCGCGCACCTTTTTTTTTCTGAAAAACTATGGCAGAAAAGCTGGGTGCACGTGGTGTTTTGGGTATACCGTATTTTTTTTTTTTTTGAAAAACGAGAATCAGTAAATCAATGGTGCTAAACAGAAGGGAGTCTTTGTAGGATAAATTATAAACAGGAAATTGTAAATGGTACTTATCCTGTTATTTTGATTGTTATCTCGATTATCGAGTTAAAATCATTATTTGAAGAAAAACGATTACTGTATGTTAAACGAGCAAAAACTTGGATGCCCGTCATGCACAGGGATAGGTTTTTTTGGAAAATTTTGTGCCAAAAAAGTAGGTGCACGTGTCTTACTCAAGAACGCGGGGTACTCCAATAAATACGGGATATATTTTAGAAATACGAAATTTCTTTAGTGTAAATATTCATTCACAAAACGTAGGGTAGATCGAAGGTCGCAGAATTTTATTTGATCAGTGTATTCGGCAAAAATATATTTTGTTGTGAAAGGTGCTCCTCAATGCAAAGAAATTGAGTATCTTTTGTCTATCAAATCATGGAATGACTGTCCCGTTTTCGAGTAGCAAGAATTCTTCATTGATGATACATTTGAAGAATGTTTTCCAAATAGAAGAGTCTAGCATGGCGAACTAGACTGTCGAATGTCTGACAATTTCGCTAAGCTTGAGCCTACGATTTTTGCATAATCTGAACAATCTTTCGAAACCTTCGACCATAACCAATGCAAATCCGAATCGAAATTATCGACAAGCAAGTTATGCGTTTTTCAGTTGCTCATTTTTTCTTTCAATTCAGCTTTAATTTATTTCCCAAATGAAATCGGCATATACGAGTATTGCGTTGCATCAGTTCTTCTGCCAATTGGGTATAGGAACTGTTTAATCCACGCTTCAAGCGGGATTCACTTCCGAAAAGGGAAGGATTCTCATGTGGAATTATTTTGTGAAATTAAATCTCGCTTTCTATAAAAAATTCAGTGAAGCAAAGTCCCGGGTACTGGATGACGTAAAACAATCTATGATGATGCATCGAGGCTTGAAATTAAATTATTCAAACTTTTGTGAGGCAATAATAAATTAACTTCCACTTTCCCTCTCGGCAATACTGATTCTTTTTCACGAAGGAAATAGTATTCGCAAAAAAGAATCAGATCCTGTTTTACGTGGAAAATATTATATCCTCCAGGAATGTCAATGAGGGCGTGCTTTTTATTTCATTTTGCCCGAAGCAGATTTTCCTGGACTTTCGTTTTTATCCAGGTATTATATTCCGGATTCCTCTCATACCGTGGCCATGTTCCTTTTTATCGTTCCTTTCTCAGAAATAGTGAAAAGACGGATGTGTTTCTCAGGAACTACAAAAATAATAAACCTGATTTGTGTCACGAACATTTTGGAAATTTTTTTTTGGACATAGCTGGTCGAAAGTTTTGAATCTGGGCGAAAAGTGTGTGAATTAAAAATGTTTAAACACGAGCTACGATAATCGAAAACCAATTTCTCGTCGTTCGGAGATGTTCTTTCGAATGACAAGCGCTCTTTTGCGGAGATAGCTTCAAATCTACAGCAATTTTTGTTTTTTGCGAGATACGTTATTTTTTATTGTAATTTTCGTTCCAAATTTCAAATCTTTATTCTTCTGAAGAATAACTTGGTAGAGAAAGAAATCAGAACCCGGAATAATGGAAAGGCAAATTCTTCCCGTTACTCGTAGCTGTGTTTCGAAGAGAAGGTCGCCGAGCAAGGCGGAAAATTAAAAACCGCGAAGGGGGTTTCCAAGGACGGCAAATTGCGCCAGTAAAGTACTTGAATGGGTCCTCATCTCTTCTTCTCAGGAATTCCTTCCATAATTAATTATTTAGTTCCTGAGGTTAAGAGCAAGGAACCGCATGCGGTCCCCGAGATTGCACAACATCCGTCTGTGACGCGGTGAAACTAATGAAGCATGTCACTTTCCGAAAGGCGAATTTCTCCCAATTATCCAAGAAAACGAGCAGAAAAGCGGTTCGAAAATTGCCTGGCTCGTGTCAACGCAGCGAAAAGAAAAGCATTCGTGACGAACTGCAATCCTGTTTTACTCGGAAAAATTAGATCCCCGCGGAATGTCAATAACGGCCTTTTTTTTTTGTGAATAGCCTGAAGCAGATTTCCCTGTACTTTCCTTTTCATACAGGCATTATTCCGGATTCCTGTAATGCTGTGGCCGTGTTCGTTTTATTATTTCCGTCGTCGCAGGAATGAGTAGTTTCGAGTATTAAAAAAAAAAAGATCAGTGAAAAACTGGCCGGCACGAGGGACGCTTTTATTACTGCCGAAACTTGCGGTTTGAAAGTTTGAGCCAGGAATCATGGGGAAAGAAAACCTGGTCTCGGTTTCATCGCTCCTTTTTCTTGTTTCATCTGGTATTTTTCCATCTTTATATCACTGAAAAACTCGACAAGAGCTGTTTCTTTCCATAAAGTGAGTGAAAATGGATTCGTTTAAAAATTATTCGCTTGCTGGAAACTGTTACGGTCATCAAGGACGGATTAAAAATGCGGGTTCATTTTGCTCTCTATGATTAAATGCAGTACCACAGTACGGTACAATAACACGGTTAATTGCAAAAATCTTACGAAAGCTTTTCATTTTTTTCCATTTTCGTTTCGCAAAACTCTTTTCATTTGCACGTTGTTTATATCTTGGCGTTTACTCAGACTTTTCTACGGGCTGCGAAGAATCAGAATAGCGACCTAATTTTTTCGCCGTGGGAAGATCATTATGGATGGGAACGATTTAGCGTTAATGCAATCGAAGGGATTCACACGTTGATGTCATCATTTGTCCTGGAAACTAGATTTACTGACGTTGTTAATGGTCTTTCGAGTGTCGATGCATGCGTTCATTTCCGCGCCTTTTGCACAAGAAATATGGGTTTTATTCTGCATATGCGTTTTAGGAATTCCTGAGAAGTCTTGTGAAAAATTACTCCGAGTCATCGGGGAAGGTTCAAAAGTTTTTGTTGGTAGTCTATCTATGAATGAACATTTTGTGTGGCACTCCGGATTTTGAGTCTAAATCTTTCATCCATGTTTGTGCATCATTTAAAATATTTTAAACGAGCCCCTCTCTATTTCCCGAGGGATTTCTTCTTCTGCACATCTGAGTTGAACGATAGTATGCCCGTGAAATACCATTTTAGAGAAATCTTCGAATTCAGCATAAATGTCACAAGAAAATAGCAAGATGTTGCAATATTTTAATGAAAACACAATGTTTGGATCGGTGATGGCCACAGAATTACAGAAATCCGGAATGATTCGTGTAGAAAAAGGAATTTTCCTGTATATAGGTACGGAAAGTCAGCTTCAGGGTATTGATGAAAATCGCTCGTTAATAACCCTCGAGTATTTAATTTGGCAGATTTTAAAATTTGAAATCATCGCTAAACCTTTAAATTCTCCGGAAATTCACGGTACATTCGGCGGTTACCTGACTTTCCCCGTGTTTATTTTTTCATTTGATTCTGCCTGAGCCAAAATTGAAGCCACGTTTCAAAATTAAAAAAATAATTGCAAAAAAGTGTAAAAGATTATGCTCATTTTCATGAGTTCAACAGCTATAAAGAGCTAAGCTCTCGACCGGCAGAAATTACGAACAGCTCTTGTACCGTCTCGTAAACTGTAGAGAAAAAAACAAATTCTGAGGTTTAATGCTGCATGTATTATACTAGAAAATGTCTCAATGTTTGATATTGGTAGCTCGTGAAATTATTAGCCACGAGGAGTCTCATGTCTCACGAGCTTTTGTTGTTCACGCCTATGCACCTAAAAAGTGATTTCGAAATTATGACGCGTTGTCCCGAAGAATGACAGGCGAACATTCGCCGTGATTGATGAGAAGTTCACTATTTTTTTTTTCACCGGATCAATTGAGAATAAGGATACTTACTTTGTTTTGTCAGGATCACGGCGAGGAGGAAAGTTGCGGAAAAGCGTTGTGTTTCATTTCGCACGGCGCGTGAGGCTTCGTGTCGGGTCACAGTACAAAACATCGTGACCCCGACTTCCCATCATTTTATTTTTTATTTATTTTTGGTTCCCCTAACCCAAGTTTTTCCATTTGTCTTCTCCGTTCGTCTCCTCTCCTTTTGCTTCTTCGCCCCGAGAAAGAACAACAAACGAAATGAGATGAAGCCGTGACAATTAAATTTCGGGGCTCTGCTGGGGGCTCGTTAATTTCCGCGCCGCGAAAAGTTTTTATTGTATTTATTTTTTAATGGCATCCCAGCACGCTACTGATGCTGTTGGGACAAAAGCAAAAATATATTTTTGGAAGACGTAAGCTTTGCTGGGCGGGCTTATTGTTTGTTCCCTTTTTGTTGTTTTTTATTCTTCTTTGGCAATTCGTTTCGTTCTCGAATTTCGTTGGGATGCGTGCAGGCGAGAGCAATTTGTGTCCGTCGACGCCGGAAAACAACGAGTAACGTAAATATCGGGTCGAATCGCCGCTGTATTGGCACGATTACAAGGTACAAGGGTTCATGCATGGAACTCCGAATTTCACCTGATGGCGGTAGTGAAAGTCGAAGAGAAATTCCCGGCCCCAGTCGGCTGACAAGCAATTTTGTTCGCAGTGAAATTCACACATTAATTCTCAAGTTTCAAGTTCCGCGTTTTCATTACAGCCATGAATTTATTTTTCTCCGAATTTTAATGTTCTGTATATTTCATGAAAACAATTTTGATTTACTGCTGCTCCTGAATTGAACTCGTTAACCACAGGCGCGTTTTGTAATGATCAGGGTAATTTAAGCTGGAACATTTTTTTTTCATCTCAGATGATGTTGGAGTTTTAGATTCTCGTGCAGGAAAGTCGTACAAAATTGAACCGCAGTCAACGAAAGCTAAGTGATGAAAAAAAAACCTATGAACATAATTTTTGTTTCGAGCGATTCCATTAAAGCCGAACTCCGAGTTTTCACTTTTTAATTCAGACGAAAATTTATATCGTGATTATTTTACCGTAATTCTCTTTTTCCATCACATAGGATACATGTGCACAACATCCTGCTTTTAAAGATTTTAAAATTTCAGAGAAAACTCTCAATTACCGCTGAAAATAGCATATTCAGTTTTCTGTGTGTCTACTTCCAAATAATGTAACGTTGTGCAGAATTAAGACAATCTTTGTCGGGACCCATTCAAACCTTATAAGGAAGCACAAGGCAATCCTATTGTAAGGTACTCAGCTGTATTTTTCTTTAAATGTCCGTAAAAAAGCAAATTAAACGCATACGATTGGACATCAGAAGGTATAGCAATTAATTTAAAATGAATGACCTTTTCAACGTAATGGAAGATGTAGCTGCAAAATTATTCTGATTTTTGTGTCCAATTTTACTCGAAAAGATTCGTCTTTATCAATTCTTAACCGTTTAGTACTGTATTTTGATGAGTTTTCGAGGCCATTTCCAAAATCTTATCAATTATTGTGTTGCTGATTCACAAAGTTCGTTTGTTTTGGTATATTTTTAAATTGCATCGATTAAGGGCAATCGTATAATGCGAAGAAACAATTTAACTTGTCGAGATGAGGGAATTTCGAAATTAGCAATACTGCATGTAGCTTTTTGATAAAATTTTTAAATTAGAGCGTTTCAGGGCGTGGAAAAATTGCACCCGAATAATTCGATTAGCTGGACGATTGAATCCTGATGCACTTTCGCTTTGCAAAAAAAAAAAAAAATCTTGCAGAAATGATTAAATACCTTTCTTTCTCCTCTCTCTATTGTAGCTGTTCTCTTTGTAGCCTGCGATTAATTTAATGACGCACATCCCCGAAAAAGGATCCTCTCCACGTCGGGTCCTCCGTCGGTCGGGTGTCTTGGCTTTTGCTTTCACCGGGTCATCAGCGATTCGGGTCCCGCGGGACTTCGTTCCTCGTCACTGGGTTTAATGGCGGTAGCCCGTTTGTTGATGAGCAAGAAAACACCGCTATTGTTGCTCCGCAATGACTTTCGAACCGAAATAGACGCCAGCAATAGCCGAATATCGTTGTAAGCCCAATAGGCTACTGTTAGACAGTTCACGCAAAGTGAAAGCAAACCACAAGCTCGCCGCTGTTGTCTGGAGCTATAAAAAGTTGACCGAAGCAAAGGAGGATTCGATAAACTGTGATTCATCTCCTATTAGACCCAAGGAAAACATGAATATTTTATGCGGAGTCAAGAAGGTATAATTTAGAAAGAACTCTGTCGAATGAAGGTGGGACAGTTTGTAAGATATTCTGAAAGGGAAAAAAAGAATGTTTTGAACTTTTGTGCAACTATATAAGGTATAATAGACTGACACGAATTGTTGCCCAGAGGATAACACTCATTTCCTTTTTATTTTATATAATTTTGTTTACTGAAAATACTGGCTGTGTTGAGGATTTCACCAATTTCCTTATTTTCCCCAGTCAACATTCGCTTTCCTGAAAACCCCATTTGTTTTACATATTTACCCTCATAGCTTACAAATATCTGCGGATGCCAGACATTTTTATTCAATTTCCTACCTCAGTGTCACAGAAATTTCAAAAGTATGCCCAAATTTTGCATGTTGAAATATTCATATCGTTGTGAAACATGAAACATGTATCTTATCTTTTCAATAATCGACAGGAAATTTTTTACATTGCGTAAGGATGCGTAGTTTTCGAGATGATTATGTCGATATCCCGGAGCATGAATTCGGAATTGTCGGTTCAAGTAGAATTTATGTGAACCGTTGCTGACCCAGTTTTTCTCCCACCCCAGTTGAAACTTACCTTCTTCAGAATTCATGCTGGGTATTTCGCACATCCTTGCCCGGGTTTCGTGCCTCGAATCTCAGATCGCGTTCTTCCAATGGCCTATTGTTAATTCGCTATTGACCCTTGCGACTCCGTGTGTCGTCACGCATTCTTGAGCTTAGGGAAACAGACCAGTAATAAATATAGAGCTTCGAACGTTGACAAAAGTGTTGAGGAAAAATGAATCCTAGAACCTTTTCAACACGTCTTTGTTCTGCGAAGCATTAACGATGCGATCAGCGATTGTATTCTTCGGCCGGCGAGTGTGGATTTTTCTGAAGCCGCAAAAAAAAAAAAAAANATACCTTTCTTTCTCCTCTCTCTATTGTAGCTGTTCTCTTTGTAGCCTGCGATTAATTTAATGACGCACATCCCCGAAAAAGGATCCTCTCCACGTCGGGTCCTCCGTCGGTCGGGTGTCTTGGCTTTTGCTTTCACCGGGTCATCAGCGATTCGGGTCCCGCGGGACTTCGTTCCTCGTCACTGGGTTTAATGGCGGTAGCCCGTTTGTTGATGAGGTTCTTTTGTGGCGATAACAACGAGGCGTTACTGAAAGCTTGGCTTTATCTGCGGTCGTTATCGGCTTATAGCAACATTCGGGTTATCCGATGACAATCTGTCAAGTGCGTTTCACTTTCGTTTGGTGAAGCTCGCCGCTGTTGTCTGGAGCTATAAAAAGTTGACCGAAGCAAAGGAGGATTCGATAAACTGTGATTCATCTCCTATTCGACCCAAGGAAAACATGAATATTTTTATGCGGAGTCAAGAAGGTATACTTTAAAAAGAACTCTGTCGAATGAGGGTGGGCCACTGCGAAAGATCTTTTTGAAAGGAACAAATATAAAGTTTTGAACTTTTGTGGCAACTCCATAAGGTAGTATAGACTGACACGAATTGTTGCCCAGAGGATGACACTCATTTTCTCCTTATTTTATATGAATTTGTTTACTGAAAATATGGCTGTGTTGAGGATTTCGCCAATTTCCTTATTTTCCCCAGTCAACATTCGCTTTCCTGAAAACCCCATTAGTTTTATTTCCCCTCACAGCTAACAAATATCTGCGGATGCCAGGCATTTTTATTCAATTTCCCACCTCGGTGTCGCAGAAATTTCAAAAGTCTATATTCAAATTTTGCATGTTCAAATATTCATATCGTAGTGAACGCAGTAGCGCGTATAAATCACCTATTTCACTGAGTCATCTTTAATTTGTTTTGCATGAAGCATATATCATATATTTTCAATAATCGACAGGGCATTTTTTGACATTAAGTAAGGATGTAGGGTTCGAGATGATTATGTCGATATCCCGGAGCATGAATTCGGAATTGTCGGTTTAAGTAGAATTTATGTGAACCGTTGGTGACCCAGTTTTTCTCCCACCCCAGTTGAAACTTACCTTCTTCAGAATTCATGCTGGGTATTTCGCACATCCTTGCCCGGGTTTCGTGCCTCGAATCTCAGATCGCGTTCTTCCAATGGCCTATTGTTAATTCGCTATTGACCCTTGCGACTCCGTGTGTCGTCACGCATTCTTGAGCTTAGGGAAACAGACCAGTAATAAATATAGAGCTTCGAACGTTGACAAAAGTGTTGAGGAAAAATGAATCCTAGAACCTTTTCAACACGTCTTTGTTCTGCGAAGCATTAACGATGCGATCAGCGATTGTATTCTTCGGCCGGCGAGTGTGGATTTTTCTGAAGCCGCAAAAAAAAAAAAAAGAGCGAAGATCTTGACCTAGTTTTAGAATTGCGTCTCTTCTTAATAGTTCGTAAAAGGGAAACTCATTCACACTGATTGAAGATGGCTTGATCCGATATTCGTGCGAAGGATTTTAATGTAGGCAATTGATTCCCAAAGCTTTTAAGATACCGTTCAAGCGGTTCGTTCAAGGCTGTCTCGCATTTTTATGACTTGCGTCAAACATTGATAATGAGCTGTGAATCAATTTTGACTTTATTCCTGATTTTATCAACTCCTCGTGAAAATTACGAAAGAATATTTCGTTTCGAATTCTGGCATTCTGTCTGAAGGCTATTTTCTACAGCGTATACGGTAGAACTATACTGTACTAAGATTGACGTACTGTATTTTTGGAAATTAAATCCCTCGGAAAATATTTGAGCTGCTACGTTATCATTGAATTATTTTTAGAATTCAAGTTTTTTGTGGTTGTACGCGCGAGAAAAAAAAATTGAAAATGAACTTCTAGAGAAAGTTTTGCAGCTTTTTTTCTTATTAATGGTCCAAATGAATTGGAGCATTTTTCATTCGTTTCGCATTGACGCTTTTGGGTTGTTTAAAACTTTTACAAATATTCTCTCTAATTTTTGAAATTCTAATTAGCAAATCAATTGATTGAACGTACTGCTCTTGAAAAATCGGAATTTTTTTTATCCTTCATGTACTTGTCCGGTCTGTCTTACGGTGTCAAGACTTTTAGTTCAGGTTTTTTCTCACTGTTTCAACTGCATTAAACGGTCTTTCAAAGCCGATTTTTTTTATTATTCTTGTATATTGGTTTAAGCGTATATCTGGGGGTTGTCATCTTTCCGGATCAACCTGTTCGTAGAACCCGATAGCTGCGTGTGGGCGTTCGTTGAAAAGATGAAAAATAGCTTTCTCCGTATAGTCGTGATGCAGTTGTTATTTCGAAATCTGGGGCGTTTTCGAGGAAAAGCCGCCTCTAAAAAGTTCAACGAAGGCGGCAATTCTTCTCTGGAGAAGATTCTCTGTTGTGCGGGCTTGAATAAGGAAGGGGTGTCGGACCTGTCGAAGTCTCTAATTATACTGATCGTAATCGAGCTTAGTCGCATCGCTCAACGTGAACCAGATATTTTTAATACATCACTGGCTTTGTTTTTTTATATTTCTGATCAACAATATAACCTTTTCGTCGTCGACACGGTTTATATTTTTATTTTTAAGAGGTAGATACATCGTGTTGCATAGTCGTGACGGTTGTGGCACTTTCGGGGCATTTTCTTGCCGCAACGCCGCATTTTGAGTACTCAGGAACGTGTCATGACATGACCCAAATATTCCGCGATTTACGCAAGTTGCGGTAATTGCGACACAGGGTCAGGTCGGCTCTAACTAAGTCAGGACCTTTTCTCGAACGCTAGGTAGTTTCAGATGCCTTCAACTACCTCAGCTTAGGCTTAGGCAAGGTAATAGAGAACCTTTAAAACAGCTTATTATAGGGGGTAGTAAAGTGTGTGACGTGCGAGGGATGATCAACAAGTCTATAGAGGATTCGTGGGGTTTGCTGAAAGTGTCGGGGTTCCCCTTATTTTAATTAATGGAGTAAAATTTGGATGATCTTGCTCTAGAAGTCTAGATCTTTCGACTTTGTTGAAATGGAAACATATACAAGTCATGATTTCGATTTTTTATTTCAGTGATGCCCAATGATTAAAATTCTGTAGGCTTTAAATTCGAGATTTGTTTTTTTTATTACAAAAAGGCTCGCTTCATGTCTTGGATAAGATCATGTGACCGTTTTGAGAGTTTTCTCACAGGAACTGCGATGCAAAATACTACAAGAGTCTCTATGGAGGAACAGATGGTTGACGTTGATGATTTGTTTAATTGTTTGATTTGTCATCCTCAGTGGAAGAAATCATCGAAATCAGCCGAGAGTGAGACAAATAGCTTCGCTGTTTCTGTGAGGAATGATATTATGTGATTGAAAGAGTTTATTATGTTAGTGTATTTCAGTGAGTCTCAAATTGTATGAGCCATTTTTTGCTTTTTTTCACTTGTTGGAAGTCAATGATGCTTCGGAAATGACGAGAAGCCGTGTCGCAGATGCACATATCAAAGTCGCTAACGATTAAAAACATTCAATAATTTAATCCTGTGTAATTTCCATGATAAAAATTCGGCTCTAATACACCTAAAAACAAGTCGAACCTAGTAGTTGCGTTTTCTTTGGCCCGAAGACGAGACTAACTCACGAAGGCGCAGCCCACTCAGGCACTAACCTTATAAGCCCCGAAGCGTCTGATTCTGCCACGACTTGATTGAAAGAACTGTGTGTCCATTCACTCATGTGTGACCAATGAAAAATAAAAATTGTCAATCACGAGAAATGCGGGGAGAATAAGAAGAGGGCGTTAGGGTTGGAGATCGTTCTGGCGGAACTGTCTGGAAAGAGGTCGTTTGTAATTGTTAAGTGTTTCTCAAGTGCCGCCCCATGTTTTTTTTTTTAATTCTTCATCGAAGTTGAAAAGTGTGGGATTGTCTAGAGGTTTTTTCCTTCAAGGTTATTCTTGTTCCTCTTGATGACGGAATCGATATGACGAAGGAGAGATGGGAATTAAGGAGACCTCTGAGGACATGCTTTTATTTCCATGACTCATCCCCACTTAGAGACTTCATCAAAAAAACCGATGACAAAATTGCAATTCACCAAATGCTCAAACTTGAAAATGATGCTAAACTTTGCACTCAAAAGGTCATTTTACCTGTAAAATCTAAGATGAGAAGTTTTATCTTGACCAGAATGGGACTCGTGTCTTTACTGCCAACTAAGTAACTGCTTCCAATAATGCGAACGCTGGATAATTTATTCTAAAATTAGAACGAAGATAGCCAACTTAATGAGATATTACGCTGTTTGTTTTATTTTTATAAACAATATGAGTCATTGATGTCAAAAGGATAATTCAAGTGATCCCTCGTCTCATACGATTGTTCAAAGAATCCATTGAAAATGCACGGATTCTTCACAATTTTGCGTGGTTGCAAACTTGCCAAAAGGTTTCTTCGGAAAACTCAATGAATCCCTGCTGCTCAGATGGTTTTTTTTTTTCACTGTGGAGAATTTTTCTCGAAATGCAATTCCGTCAACCAGAGGAATCTCATCCCAAATTCCGTGGGATTCCGTTCGAAGGTTGTACACTCTATCGACTCGTCGATTTGGAAAAAATGAACTCGTACATCCTGCCTTTAATTAGTTCTCCGTGATCTCTACTGGGCCATAATCTAATTACTGAATACCCGCAGCAGTGTCGGGAACAGTAATTTACGCAATCGCGCCAAGTCGCCCAAATAGGGAAGGTTCAAGGCGACTCGTGCGGGGCAACCTGAACATGATTATTCTCTGGACAATGCAGGCTTCTCCCTGTTCGTCGATACTGCTGCTGGTCGTCGTCGTCGGAATTTGGTTTTTTTTTTTGAAAAACATAAATTAGATGTATCTTTTCTTGGCTTCGGATTCAGGATGGGTGGAGGTAGATATACTGTACAGTATTCTCAAATGACGATGCGTTGCTATTATGGAATACCTGCGTGGGTTTAGGGATGTGTTCATTTAGCTTCGTTTCGTTTTCCAATGCTGGAAGAAAATAGGAAAATAATACCTACTTCGACGAGGTTTCTGACTGCCCTGAAGGCCACGAGATGAAAGGGGTTACTGACTAAGATACAGAGGCGTCTTTGCATCTTTAAAATGCGTAATCTCTGTACTTCACTCGTTTTTTTATTTTTTAGAATTTTGAACAATTGAACCAAAACAGCTCCTGCAATTACTGTACCACCATTAAAAATAAAATCTTAACCCGCTTTGAAAATAAAATAAATGGCAACACTTGTTGCACTTGAGAAGTCTCAATTGGACATTTGATGAATAATTCGATTGAAAATCGGCTTCAATCTGATCCAGAAAGTTTTTTTTTGTAATCAATTGTTGGCCAGCTATTTTGAAAATTCACGCAAAACTAAAAAAAAAACTGCAATTCGTTTGTACCTGGGAGGGCACATTTACCGTAAAATTGTTCCTGAAGTATTCCAGATTTAATTGATTTATGCAATTGAATGCCGCAATTAGCCCAGCTCTCGCAATTACCAAAATTCAAGACGAAATCTTGATCCACTGCAAATACTGTGCTGAAAAACATGGCCTCACGTACTGCACTAAAAAAGTCTCATTCGGGAATTTTATGAAAAATGAGATTAAAAATCGGTTTCAATCCGATCCGTAAAGTATTTTTTTATTCCATTGTTGACCTCAGTTTTGTTTAGAGATTCACGCAAAAATCATAAGAACCCTACAAATGTGCTATTTGTTCGTATCTGAAAGGGCACATTTTCTCCTGAATTTGGGATGAAGTATTCATGCATGATCTCAAATTGTATGAATTTATGGTGTCTTTTTGCCGGAATTCAGCATGCATTACTCAGATATTGCAGTTAAAATAACAAATTGTCATCGATTGAGCGAAAGTTACGTTTTTGCGAACGATCGTTTTATGGTCTATAAAAATATAGAACGCCAAGCAACAAAAGCAATTGAATGAGTGCAAACTCATAATTTACAAAAATATTTTTGTTGAAAAATTAGTTCAAATATTGCATGCTTGACCCACCTCGTACATGTGCTTATGTTCATTAAGTTCTAAAACCCTGCTACTTGAATTTTTAAAGCATCAGTTTTGGAAAGCAAGTTTTTACATGAAAAGACTGCATTCTGCTTTAAAATCTCTGAAATGTTTTCAGTGGCTCCGCGACTGTTCCGCCAAAATAAAAAAGAAAATTTGATGAATCGATGGATTCTAAGTAACATGATGAAAAATGATGAAGCAATGCTTGCAAGAGGAGGGAGCACGTGAAGGACTCCAGAATTTGGGCACTAAAAAAACCCAATGCCTAGCATGCCCTCAACTACACTGAAAGAAGACAGAAAAAGTGTCCGCCTTGAAAAAAAAAAACTATGCCAAAAAAGGCTCTCAACGTCTGTCGCGCGGAGGGATACTTAAAATGTTCTTGCACTTGCCCAAATGCACACGTGGCATCTCCAATGGTTACCACGATACCAGTAGTTCCGTGAAAAAGTCCCGCTCTGAATAAGTACATTATTAAAGGCTGCTTTCACCCGGAGAAAAACTCTTCAAATTACCTCTTTTTACGGGTTTTGGCTTCTGGTCGCGGAAAATCGGTCCCGCATACCTGTCCTGGTCCACAATGGGAGCAACTGCGTGCAATTCCTCGTTCAAAAATGTTCGCTTCGAATGAGATTGCGTGCAATTTTTCTCCAGCCCGAATGAAAGCTCCATAGTAGTTTCGCAATTGCGACTTGCCCAGTACCTTATATATTTCAGCGTGTAAGCACCAATTTCACGCGTCCGCCCGGAATTTTGCACCTGGGGAGAGGGGGAAAAAAACACGAAGACTAATTTCGCTCAAACTTTTTTATGGCAGGTCGAGTAGATTTTTCCGGGTCAAGAAAGCGGTCATTCCTTGCTTGATGTGACGTCTATCGACTCAATCTGTGTCTTCCGGTTCAGCAGCGACCTTTTTTTATTTTATGGTAGCGTCTCATTTTATGCGGTCATTTGGTCTTGAACTTTTGGCCTCGCGAAATAAATCGCTTGTTCCGGTTCGAAATTAGGTAAGTCCGGCTCAAGACGCTTTTTTAAAGTTACTAGAAATATCACTGAAATTTCACTGTTTTTGTTAGTCGGAGAATCATTTTTTCATCGCGGAAAAAGTGATTTCTGCGGAAAAAAAGTATTTTCTGCGTACGTAAAAAGTGCGGTGATCGCAATCGCTGTTTTAGTTGTCATTCTGGGGAAAATTTATTACTGTGGGATTTTCCCCGCCCGCCAGTCAGTTGATTTGAGCACTTATCTCTTTGTTTTTGCTGGGAAGCAGCACTGTAGTCTCAAAAATTGCGCAAATTTCACACGTTTCTTGCGTAAAGTGAACAGTATCTGATTCTAGACAGATAATGTTGGGTTAAAAAGCAGGTTTGCTCAAGGAAAAACTGGACAATTCACGTAAACACGGTGAATTTACGAGAAATAAATTACTTCCAGTAGTTCCAGATGACCTGTAAAATGTCTCAAAAATTTAAAGGTTTTGATGAAGTGCTGTATCAAGATCAAGAATGGTACAGTATAATCAACTGAAATGAGTCTGAAAATTACAAGGAAACCTCTCAACGGTTTTATTTTTTCAATGCGCATGCATTTAAAAAATGCAATTTCCTCTTCCCTTGAAGTCATTTCATCACTTTATCTCAGAGTATAGACCATAACGTTCAATCATTTTGGTCTACCCTTGAGTAAATCTTGATCATAGTCCATGTACATTTTTCGGCACAATTTTGCGAAGTGATAAGTGCGGTTTTTTTCCTTAAATATCCGGTAGATGGAATAACCCTGAAAATTTACCCGGAAACAACCCGTGCGTTTTTAGTTCGACTTTGGATTCGAGCGTGGGTTTCAGGGCGACTGGCGGATTTTTCAAGTTTCTTATCGTGGGCGATGAGTGTAAGATAGTGTTAGGGAACTCTGTTTTTTTGTAGTTACGAGACTTGCCGGGTACAGGTTGCGTGTGTGGGCAGCTATTGATTTTGTCAAGGTTCCTCAGCATCCTTGAGCTGCCGAATAAACGAGTCAGTCGTGTGTGTTGATACCGAGCGGTAAAATCGTGGGATCTTCGATCATTGAATGGCTTTTCTCGCGTTGCTTGTTCCTACCGCTTAAGAAAAAAGAAAAAAGCATTTGTTTATGCTGTGAAAGCCGTTCCATTTTTCTTGGTTTGTCAATATTTGTTCTTGAAGTTCGATGAAAGAGAGCTACGAACAATCGATTGATCTTGTCAGCTTTTAGGAGACTCGAAATAGTTGCACGCATCATCTTCAATCGGAATTTATTTTCCTGAATTTACAGTTTTTCTGATTTATGTTGGCATATCATGATTTTTCCCGAAAATTTCCGAATGCAATCGTAATATTTTAAATCCGAGTAGGAAACCAATAATTTTTTCGATTTAGCGGATTCCGCGGGTTTCTAATCAAGTTCAATCATTCAATAAGTTGGTATCAAAATTGCAATTTTCAGATACTGCTCACATTTCAAAATGAGCCCTGTCCGAAAAAGTTTTTATCCCTACCCAATGCCCTGAAAACTTCCCGCAAGGAATTTTCAAATTTTCAGCATGAATTTGTATAAAAGTGATACTTCAATTTTTTTTAAACACGGATCTGTGCAGTTGTCCCATCTTCGAAAATTTAATGACACAGTGCGTCTGCCTTTAAAATATTCAACACAATAATCATTCCAATAATCATTCATGAGTTTTGTCCGGGTATGATAAGTTATTTTCGGTGTACCAAAGACCTTGTCTCACAAAGTCGAATGTGTTCGACATAAAAAAAAATCAATTGGGGGTATTTGAGCCAGAGGCTGCTTTCAAATTCTTCGGAAAGGAAGAAATGAGAATAACCCGGTGTTGATGTTTGAACGTCAAGTCGTGGCATATCAAACAAAGCTTCTTCTCTTATTGCTGCTTTCTTTCGGGCTTGGCTCGTGTGAAGCGTGATGCGAGCATCAGGTTGGAAAAAAATAAGCTTTGTGTTTGCCTAATCACTCACTGATTACTTTTCCGTGATGCCGCGGGGATCTGACGCATTTTGGTGCCAGTTTGATGACTGCAGTCGGAATACATCCGGCGTTTCTTTTTCAAATGCGCGGAAAATGGGCAGCCGCTCCTCTTTGTGATGGAAGTGAGAATTCGGGGGTTATTCCAGGGGTATATCAAAAGTCTTGCACATCTTCAAAAAGCTGTAACCGCGTAAGTCGCAATGAAGCCTATATAGTGACCCGTAAATATTTTTTATCGTTTTATCTGTAACGAAAAAAGAATTTATTAAAGAACAGATGAAGTTTTGTTTCAATGCATTGCTGTGTTTTGGTTTTGATGATCTCCAATTTTGATCATAATTGGGGATCAGCAGGAAGAATTTTTTGCACTTTTGCATTATTGGCGTCGATCTTCCAATTGATGCTGATGTTTTCAAGCAAGATTTGGCTTCAATTGATGCATGTGTTCTTCGCTATTTTTTTTTCTAAAACTGCTTTCTCAGGGAAAATATTGCCCAGGAGTTTTTTTTTATGTTAAAAAAATACTGATGCTAGACTTTCTGTCGAAACCATTTCAGTTTTAATTATTTACATCCGTATTATGCGACGCTTCGTCCCTTGGTAATTTTTGTAATTTTGGAGTATTTTTAATTGACTTGAAAAATCTGGGAAAAGTACCTGGCTCACGAAATGTATTGTGGCATTCATTCGTATTCCGATTCCTTCTGGGCGAAATTTCATGATTTTTATATCTACACTTCAGGTTTCAGGAAAAAATAACTGTGTTTCATATTTCTGTAATGCTGCCTTGCGAAAGATTTCACTTCAAGTTGATGGAAATGAATGGCTGTGTTTCATTTTTATCTGCAATCATGCTGATTTTCGGGCGATTTGCCAGACTTTACATAAAACCTTTCGTAAACAGTATCGTTATGTTTCTCTTGGAAGTCATAGAGACGGAAAAAGTAACGAAACAACGGCACGTGCATTTTTTTTAAACAAGCAAAGCGAAAGAGTTTACACGGTTTCGCGAACGCGTTTCGTGATGATGACCGGAAGTGGAATCACTACCAAGCCGGAGAAATGCGGGGATTTTTTTTTCCCTGTGACGCGAGGGTAGATTTGATTTATGAGCCGAAAAGTCTGTTGCACACCAGAATAACACGTTGTTCCGTAAAGAAAACGATAGGGTTCTGTTTTAGGGTAAAATGGCGATGGGAGTGCGTGAGGTGACCTGGCATGAATAATCAATTAAGCCAGACGCGGATGCCAACGTGTGACCTTTGGACGCGATCTCGGGTTCCCAGCCTGAACGTCGTGGGATGTACCGGCTTTATTTCGTCTCGTCTAACTTACTTCCATTTTAGGTGCTTCAATGATGTTCTGAGCTCTTTTGTGTTCCTGCTGTTACTGGGAGGAGTCCTTGAGACGTCTTTGTACTCGAATGTATGTACCGTACTTTACCTGATGAGGGCTCTGCGTGGATCGTCATAAAATTTCTTGCACCAGCAGTCCTCGCTGTTGCAGTAGCGGTTCTGAACCCGGCTATTGCCTCGAAGAATGTCTGCTTTACAGCACCTCAAATTTTACAGCTGACCCTTGTGTCACCCATCTTACATGTGAAGAATATAAGTCACCTGCCTTCGTTAGCAAGCGTAGTTCATTACTCTATTCTGTCTATCGATGGCTCTACGATGCGTTCTTTTAAGAAAAAGAAGTATTTCCAATTGCTGTTCTTCGTTATTCAATTAATTAGTGTATCTGAATATAAAAAATAAATATTGATATTCTGGAGTCCCGAGTCTTTGTCAGTTCGAACTGCCGTCTTTCTGTCTGATCATTAATGGAATTATAAGGTACAGTGTATAGCATTGAAAAACATTTAAAACTAAAAATTGCATTACTCTATTCTGTCTGTCGATGGCTCTACGATGCGTTCTTTTATGAGAAAGAAGTATTTCCAATTGCTGTTCTTCGTTATTCAATTAATTAGTGTATCTGAATATAAAAAATAAATATTGATATTCTGGAGTCCCGAGTCTTTGTCAGTTCAAACTGCCGTCTTTCTGTCTGATCATTAATCGAATTACAATGTACAATGCAGTTTACAGCATTGAAAAACATTTAAAACTAAAAATTTCTCGCGGTTGAACTGCGTTGGAACCTTTTTTTTTTTTGAGTCCACTCTTAGCCTTCAAAACTTTTTTTCAGTTTTACAGTTTGATCATTGGGCCACAATTTTCTAATCCACATTCTTCAAGCTATAAAAGAAGTGGTAACTATTTGCTTGAATGTCCAACGAGCAAACTTTTAATGAATTTTGCTATGTTCCGAAGTTTAACTTCGTATTGAGTTGAAATTCCGAAATTTTTCTTATGGTGTCGGCAAATCTTATTTGTCTGAGCCATCTATAATTTGTTTAAACATAATTACTTTGATAATTCATCGTACTTAATTTTTTGTATGTTGTGGTCAGCCTATAACTATAGGACTGAAATGGATCTTCATCAGAAAGGTTTTGATATCCGATCGGTCCTATCAAGTTAAATGTTTCATGCTTTGCTGGTTTGCAATCTTCAGAGCTGTCTTAGGTTACACACAGCCTTTTTGAAGTTTAGGATGACGAATACTTACGCTTGGAAATATTATTTGTCAGTTGTTGAGTGCAAAGTACTAAGACTTTTGATCCAGTGCTTGAAAACACACGGGTTCCATTGCCTGATCGTAAGCAGTTTTCAAATACTGTAGACGTCATGCTGAGAAGAAGATGGATTTTCTCTTGTGTGACTTTCGCTACTTTGTGCCGCAATGTATTACAAGAAGGACGATACTTAACTCACATAACTCAATTTACAGCAGTACTTTCGTCACTCAACAATCTACGTTCTTTAAAAAAAAATGGGAACTCCTTCTTCAATTCCCTTTTCTCTGGATCTTCAGCGAAAAAGAAGTTTTCATGGTTTTCATCAGCCAAATTTTTCTCCGCGTCATTAAAAAAAAAAAAAAGCTTCAGCAAAAATACATTATTTGCGAGCGTGGATCGCCGCATTTTTCACTCATATTTTTGCAAGATTGTAGCGAATCGTGTCCTCAACAGTTTTGATAATCCACAGACTTTCTCTATGAAACTGATCATTTCGTGTCCTTTTTCGTGTTTAATTGCCGATAGCTTATTCTCAGATGTTAGAATATTTAAACTAGCGAGATGAAAATACAAAAGTAAAAAGTGAAGAGCGTAAACTTCAAAGCTGTTGAATTGTTGAATTACTGTATTTTTTGCCTCGGAGGTTAAAAAAGTGAAAAGGATAGTTTCGTAGTCTTTTTCGTGTTTTTTTGCAGAAAGCTTGTTACGAGACGTCAAAATATGTAAACTAGCGAGGTAAAAGAACCGAAGTATAAAGTTAATACCGTGAGCTTCAGAGGTGTTGGAATTGTTCAATTTTTTTTAGGGGGGGTTCTGTGTAATTCATTTCGTGGTATTTCGCAGGCACGCTTGTTGCACCAGCTTTCAAAAGCATGAAACTAATATCTGAAGAACTTTGCCCACATTTCGAACAACGCAGTTCGAAACTAAGGAAAGCACTCCACGGTTTCTTCTGTCGGTACTGGCCTCGATAAGCGTCTCCTTGTTCGCATTAGTACGTTGACCTGGACCCTGGAGTCCACGGAGCGTGTAAGGCGTGGATCGCTCGTCGCCGGAATTCGGATGAGAGGAGTAGTGCATATTTTATTTTATCATTATTTTTTTATTTTTTGCACGGAGTTTGTTTTTCAGTCTTAGCAGGACGTAATATCGCCCCTCTTGCTTCACATTGTCATCATGAAGGTTTCATGACAGGGCTGTTGTTTTTTGACACATTGTTACGAGGTTGAGTTGAGGTGATAGACACGGTTGCGAAATATTTGACGACGAATTTTCTCTCGACGTTTCTAAGCGCATCGGAAAAATAAATAAATTAGCGAGGAAAGAAGAATCATAGCAGTGTTGGTTGCTGAAAGTCGCATCGAGGTTGAAAATTGTTACAAATTCTAATTTTTTATTTTATTTTGATTGCATCCTTGGGTTTTTTTAAAGCTTTGTAAGCGACACAATGGAGTACGGCTCTGTGAATTTAAGTTAAAATCTGTGGGTATCCGAGTGTCCTCGCGAAGCGCTGAGAGATCTGTAGACAGACTTCAAGAAAAGCTTTCTACATTTTCGCAGGATCATTTTACAGCCTGCTGATAAATTTAAAATGTTGTGCAACCTTTTCCCATTCAGCATCATTAGCAAATAAACAAGAAGAGGCATTGCATTTTTTAGAACATCGCGTTGGAATCTATTTTAGCCAAAATGATTTTCCCAAATTAAAATATCTGATGGAATTAACGCTGATGATTGCAAATATGAAAGTGTCACTTTCCTTACGGTTATGTGCACTTTCAACGTGTGTGAGCCAAAATAGGCAAAATTGATTGAATACTTAATCGAATTTCAATTAATTTCCTCTCACGGTGTGGACATTTATATGTTACCATATTTATTTACTGATTGAAAGGTGGATTCAGGAAAAAGTGAGCAGACATATTTTTCGACTACAAGGTTTCGTTTATTACTGCCTGATTATAAAATGTGAATACTCTTAAATCGTAAAAGCAAGATTCTTACGGCTGCCTTCCGCCGATTTCTGGGCTAGGCATCACTTGAATAAATCTGTATGAGGCTCTCGTCAAATTTTACCAGTCTCTGATATGGCTTTCAGTTCTGCTAATCGAGGTCAGAGTTATTGAAATGAAAGAAAAAACTGAAATTTTGAAAGACAGGGGTGAAATCAGGCTGCCATAGCCATATTTCATCCTCACGGTTTCGAGTCAGAATACTTCGAGAAAGCTTTATGGAAAAGAAGATCACCGTGAACAATTATTTCAAGAAATCGAAAACTATGAAATGGGAAATTCTTGTGTGCTGAAGCATTAAAGCTCAAACTGTACGAGCTTTTCACAATTTTCATTGCCTTGGGGCAAAGGATATGTTGAAAGGAGACGAAATTGAATTCCGCTGAAAACGGTGCTGAGATTTAATGCCAGGTTCTGTCATCATAAAATATTTCCTACTGAATTCATTATTCGCTCTTGAATATTGAAAGAAACGATTTCCCAGTCGAATTGTTTTTTTGAATGCGTGAAAAACTCAAATTCCTCTGCGCGATTCGAAAAAAAAATGTGTCTCTTGAAGTTGACCGATTCGTCATGCAATTTAGTCAAGAATTGGTTTCAAAGCTCTCATATAATATATCTTCTCATGAATTCGAAAGGTATTTCCATATATTTCTAGATATTTTCCGGCAGATTCCACCTACAAAAGTAAATGCAATTTTTTTTAATGTCTCTCCTTATTGGCTTTTTTATCAACCCGCTGACCGATTCCAATGGCGCACTTTTAGTGAACTGTTTTAGGATCCACAAATGTCGTATATTTTGCAAGAATTATGTTCCTCGCAAAAAACTCTCGCCGTTTAGCAGCGTCTTACAACAAATGTATACAAACTTGAGCATCAAGAATGTTTGAATTTCGGAAACTCCGTTTTATTTGATTTTTCGATTTTTTTTTACTTTTGAATACAGGAGTCGACTCGATTGTTCATTCACAAAATTCGACATTATTTAGATACAGCTGAAGGACGATCGGACGACTCATATTCAAATCTACATACTGTATTCGTTTTCATCTGTATAGAATGCGAGAAACGCTGCTGCTTCTCGTTATTCAACTCTTTGGTAAAATGGGCGTTGTTTTTTTTTTCTTCTTAAATCTCAGAAGACAAAATGCTTTCGTTTCCCTCTCGTCGAATGGGAAAGAAACGGGGGGAAATATTGCTGGCAAGTCATTTGACCATGAGATGGGGTCCAGCAACGGCATGTCCAAAGAAATCTTTCAATTCTCCGCAGTCGTCGCCGAGAGAAATGGTGAAATAATCGACGACCTGATTCCAGGCCTCGGCGCACGCGAGCGTCGACTTTCCGTACTACGCCATCCGGACGTGATCTATGATAGCTGGGATCAGATTGCGGGTCGCGCGCTTTGATGGGAATGTTCCGAGCATGTATATGTGTGATCATTTCCTGTCCGCGTGCCCGGGGAATCGCATCCTCTTGATTGTTGTGAGGCTTCGAGTTCGGGACACAACAAACGCGGCAAGTCGGTTCATTTCTTTTTTTTTTTGCGCTTCTGCATTTAATACACGGGGTAGACCAAAAAAAAAATTATATTACCGTGTTCACTCAAGTTCTGCGAGCCCTCAAGTATGATAGACGCGAACTTCAGTTTTTTGTTGTTGCTTGAATATGTCCGAAAATGTATCCCCGCTTATAAGACGCGCACCCCAATTGTACTTGGTTGAAAATTGATTTTTTTTTTCAATTTATAATTCATGCTGGAATAAGATCGAGCCGTGTTCTCCAACCCAAGGTCCACAGACCAGCGCTAGTCTGATGCATATGTATTCTGCCAGTACACAGAAAATTATCTGCAGCATAATACATTTAGCAAAAGTAGCAATGAAACCTGTTATCTGTTATCTGAAGTTTTGTAAAGAAAATGGCAGTTGAAATTATCTGATTAAAAATAAAAGTCGGCTTTTTTCCTAATAACGCTTATTCAGACAAACCGTATTCCACCTGCTAAAATAAATTATTTTAATTTTTCTTTCTGAGAAACATTTCTTCAAGCCCACCTTTCTATTTTTTGAAGAGATTCCGCTATATAGCTTCTTCATTGGTTCTTGACTTGATACTTGCGAAAAAGCAAACATTTTTAAATACCTGCCATAAAGTCTTTCTACCAAATCTTTCTCGAGTCTGCAAAAATGTTATAAAACTTTGCTGGTCAGCAGAAAATGTTTTGAAAATTTGCTAGTCTGCAAAAGAATGTATGGAAATTTGCCAGTCCAGAGCCCAGAAAGGTTGGGGAACACTGAGAACTGGATTCAAGCAAAAACAGAACTTCCTGTTAATTGTTTGCACCTAAGAAGTAATCAATTATGGCTTGCACCAGCGCACCTTTAATTTGAAAAAATTTTCTGAAAAAAATGTATACCCACATACCACGCGCACCCCACATTTCTTCCTTGATTTTGCAGAAAAGTCGTGCCGATTTTTAAGCCGCAGTATATCGTGACGTGTTGGAAAAAAAATGTCCGAGTGAATCAGTCAATCATTATTTTGAATGATTTCAGAATTTACCACTGCATGTTGGTCAGACCAGCACGGAATTCCTTATGAATGTTGAAGATCTCCGTATGACAATTATCGAAAATACACCGTACTTCACACGTCTTTTATAGGTCTGAAACTGTTCTTTGAAAACGGATTGGTCAAATTATATTTTAGATCTATCTGAGAATGTTCAAGAATCATTCCCGTTATATCTATTCACTAGCGGCTGAATAAAGCTTAAATCTCGAACTTCCCCCTGAACGTGTCCATTATGGGGGAAAATGATTTCATTTTCCGCGCTTATTGATTGATAAATCAAAAATAAATCGATGAAGGCAGAATAAATTCAAGAAACTTCACTTTCGATAAAAGAGTCTTCGAATTTTAACAGGAAAGGCTGATTTATGTCCCCAAAAGAGTCACTCTCTTCGCCGTCCTATAAAAAAAACCGGACATTGTTGGAAAAATTCTCAAATAGTCCTAGAATATTCCTCAGAGCGAAATCTGTCCCATGTGTAACTTTAAACTGTTAACGAGTCATTTTGTGCCATGCGTAACTGATAGAAATTCCAAACAAATCTCAATGGTCGCAAAATCATGTGGCAAGTTTTTTTTCGGGTATATTTTATTCAATTAAGTATCCTGGACCAACCATCAATGCGTTTGAATCCGGAAACTTGGGCATAATTTGATATTTAAAAAAAAAAGGGTTAGCCCTGATGAGCTGACTTAGTCCTTAATATCATTGCCAAGACTCCCTAGAGTTTTAGTCCTCTTCGTGACGATTACTCGTATTTTATGGTTCACTGTGTATATTCTTGCGTTCGACTTCACCGCAGCTGGCGTTGAAATGCTGCACTATATGTAGAAGGAGAACATTCGACGTGAGCCACCTCCCCAAACATTGCGGTTGAGGCCGATAAAGGGGGGAGATGACCGATTTTCCTGTCGTGGGATGACCTAAATCGGTCAACCGTGTTATGGTTATTCTTGATCTTTAACCGAGGGAAGGCCGAATAATCAACTCTTCGCGTCGCGTGTGCGGTTCTGGGCCGTGAACATCCATGTAAATGCCGGTGAAATTCTTTTGAAATTAATGAGGATGGACCCAATAATACCCTCACTTTTTAACCTATATACTTTACTGTATTTGAAATTCAATTTCTACGACTGTTTCAGTTTTCGCAAGCTGAAGAGGCTCTTGTGTGATTTGTTGGAATTAAATGCCACTTTGCTGAAGACTGAGTGTAGCATAACTTTAATTATTAAAGCTGAATAATGCACGCGTTTGCCAGTAAAATAAAATGGATACTTAAAAGCATGAAATATGTGTACTGAATATTCAGCGAATGACACGAATTTCAGGGAAGAACCGAAATGCTGTAATACAAATTTCCCATAAATTTTGAAGCGTATTCCGTAAAGTTTGACGCACAGGATAAAAAAATTTCAAGGGAAAATGCAACTCCGCGTTATTTATTTTAAATTACTTTGAACATGTTGAACGCGTTAATCGAGTTCTAATATAATTGAATAGCTCAAAAAGTTTAAAATCCCAATTCGTTTATCTCATTTTAATGCATGAAACAAGACTTTCATCGTTCTGTAGCATTCAGAATCGAGTTTATCGCCTATCATCAAAACAAAATATAAATCTATCATTAAAAAGTGCAATTTTATGAGAAACGGGTAGCGTGCTTTTACGTCTACACTTTCACATTTAGCGTGACGCAAAAAAAAAGAATATTGAGCGAAAGTACAAAATAAAAATAAAAATCATGGGATTTTATTCGGCAAATATTTTTTTTTCAGGTTTTCATACAGCCAGAAATGAGGCATTCCTTAATTCGATAAGAGACAACTGACCCTTAAGGTTAGTGATCCACTGAAAGAAGAATTTAGGTGATGGGTTGCGGAAGCGTGATCAAACTAATGGTGAGAAAAACAATGAAACGATCCGTTCATTCTCCTCGGTTTATTAGCTTCGAGGAATGTGGGGAAACTATGCTGACTTTTTTATTTTTATAATGCTGTGTATTCTTTTAGATGTTGTTCGACAAATTGAAACTTTCGAAAAGATTTATAAGACGATTCGAGATTTTCGTTATCCAACCGAAGCGCAGTTCTAAACCATTTTTTCCGAGTTCTTCGTGTCGAACTTTTTGAGCCAATTTTTAACTGTACACAATTCCTCTGTGTTTTGAAGTTTTTTTTGGGAAACTCGAGTTTATCGTGAATGAAAGTGCGTACAGTAATTGACATCCGTTAGAAACTCAATTCCCGAAACGTGGGACTTGTAAAAATCCGAAATTATTATTCTATTCAGTCGATTGACAGAATATTTCCCGAGAGGAAAGAAAATAGATTCATAACCGGAGATGGAATATACTTCCGTGAACAGGATTACGGTATTGCCGAACACCATTTTTCTTGTGTCGTTCAACGCGAAATGGTTCATTTGATCCTCAATATATTTTTTTTTCATAAACGAAGAGAAATTCACCGTCACCTGACCTGCCAAATAAAGGTCGTAACAGAATATAAAAAAAAATTATAGAACGTTTCGCTCAAGAGTGAAATGTTCGATGATTTTTTCCGATATATTTGGCGGAAACCCGAGGAAATGCAAGAGAAAATGAGACGTCAGCTGAGCATATACAAGGGACTTCCGACTTTTGTGCTTGTTTCTGTTTGCACGTCAGTGCGGCGATATCGTAACAAGTTCGTACTGTTTTCGGCCGTTGTTACGCGCATACTTTATATTCAGAACTTTTTTCTTAGCGACGTATGTGTTTACGAGAAAGCGGGAGTGAGTTACGGCCGAGTCCCAAAAAGTAAGGAGAGCCATCATTGAAGTAAAAGTTCAGTATTGTACTTTTCCTTCCCCCGCAGAAACAAACAACATTGCTTTCGGATATCTCAGTGGTGTGGAACCAGGGAAGGCTTGCTTCAAATAATTTCCGGCAAGGTAATTATTTCACCCCAAACCCCCTCAATTCAGTTTCATGAATGAATAATAAGATTACATTTTCTTCGAACTTTACCATGTATTATTGCATCGCAGGAGTACAAAAAGGCGGTATTTTTAGCTTACTTTCAAGATCAAAACTTTCTCTCCAACAGACTTCAGTAGATTCGTTTTTTGCTTCTTGGTCAACGTTTTTTTATTCCAAAAATTTCAATGAACCATTTCTGACTCTGCTATCGCTGAACTTGACCATTTAGCAGTTCGTGAAAAAAAATCACGGGAAATTACATGAATGATTCGATTAAAAACCCTTGGTCATTGGATGTCGCTCAGCGAAGTCGATTGAGGTTTTTTAGATGGCCAGAAATGAGGCATTTGAGTCGCTGTCGAGCATTCTTTTGTTGATTCAAAAATTAGACCAGCACCTCGCGTTTTGGAATATTTATTTTTACATTCATCTCAAGTCAGACTCGTCGCAAGGTTTTTTTTTTTGCTACATCATGTTTGCTTTGTTCTCATTGTGATTTTCGAGATTTGTGACTTGTGGATCGTTCAATTGTCGTCGGATACTAATGAGGGTTTGACGCGGAAATTCTTCAGCAGGTGTTGAGCGTAGGTGAACTTTTTCCAGGTCAGTTCGAGATGTGACAAACCTTTTTTTTTGTGGGACCTCATCAGCACAATTTCTTTTTGAATCGGTCATCTTCACGAGCCAAGACCGACTGATGAAACGTGACGTGGTGTATTCCATTCTCTCGCACTGCAGACCCAGACGAACATCATCCACTTGAAACCCACATTTCCGGGCTGTAAAATAAAACACACCATCTCTTTTCTGCCCGAATCGAGTCTTTTAATTACGACCAGCGGTTGAATTCTTTGCATGGAAAAAAAGGCCAACGTTTTCGACGCTTTTTGCTGGTAATTAAGAAAGGTCGTTTCTTAACAGACCGAAGACGTCTCCTTGAAAACCTACGTTACAGTAATCCCACTCGATTTGAACTCGCTCAGATTGGAGTGATCCACTTTTTTTTTGTAAGATTGCGTCGGTTGGTTCATGGAACGCCGCTTATTTCAAAGATCAAATTAATCGAAGGATGGTTCAAGTTAAAGATATTGGTTTTTTATTTTTAGGAATGTTAACGGGAATCCCCTCGGGATGTTCGAAGATGCATTAGAGACATTCGAAGGAGAATTCTCGAAGGTTGTCGCAGGTTTAGAATGAATATCTTTTGTCCAACGATGAACGGGTTCTTCGGAATTCCCCTGGGTTTGATTCCTTACTTACTTTGTGCTGGGCATCTAGGATTTAACCTTTTTCTTTCTTTGAAATAATTCTGAGGAACATCACGAAGAGTTAGATTTTTAAACACTTTCTAGAAGGGCCATCTCGTAATTTGAAGATTATTCCAGAAATATAGAAACAATAAAGAAAAGGATGGTACAGATACTGTAATACAAAAAATTGCGTAAATTTTTGGATGCTGTATTCACGCGTCGATTCGACCGAGGATGCTTTTCATCTATTGAATTTTGAGAAATGTGTAAGTATTTCTTTCAGATGCGTGTAATCCTGCTGTAAAGTTTTATTTTTTGAAAGTTAAGAAATTTGAAATTGTCTTCTAGTTGTTGAATACTCTACGCGGTTGAAATAATTGTTAACATGTTTCTTCGGTTCATATAGAGTATTGTAATAGACGATGCAACATTATTGTGTGGGATTTTTTCCCCGTCTCTGACGATATTTTTCTCCATCTGCCGAGAAAAATTATGATGTGTTGATCGATCTGCGAAACAAAAACTTCCTTTTTTAGTTTTCAAATCAACCCAGGAAACTCCTCGATAATAAAGCAAGAACATCCCCGTGTTTTCTCGGCGCACTTTCGACTCGAGGCATTTCCCTTTCGCTGATGGTACATTATCATAACGAAAAAAACTTTTCATGATAAAAACGGGATGTTTGCATGGAAAACATGACTGGGAACTTATAACGTGTTTTCTCGGCGCACTTTCGACTCGAGGCATTTCCCTTTCGCTGATGGTACATTATCATAACGAAAAAAACTTTTCATGATAAAAACGGGATGTTTGCATGGAAAACATGACTGGGAACTTATAAAGATAGCGGTTATTTTTGAATCCTCGTGTGAATATCATGGAAGGATGCGCTTTCAATTGATTTCCAGTTCCCATCGATTTTGATAAAATCGTTGCTATCCTAAGTGAGAATTCTGATTTTTTTTTAATTGCCCAACAAAATTCAGATGATTATTCCGTATTTTCTTCGTGTAATGATCAACTAGTCACAGGTCAGCATTTCATCATGGATGGAAGTTGAAGCGGTTGCGGAGAACGTCTTCGAACAGCTTTTTAAGTCCACCTCTTTTTTCGACCATTTATGCAAGAATTTATCTCGGCGTAATTAAGATCAAAATGCTTCCGGACCGATAATTAATGACCAGCACGAATTTAGGTAAAAGGGCTGGACCCAGTTGATAAGTACCTTCTTTTTTCCGAACGGAACAATAGCCTTAGCGGAATTCCCAAGTAAAATTATTCCAGTGAAGGACGCGACGTTATTTCCGGGTAAAGCTCGGGTTTCTGTTACCAAGGATTCGTTTCGACGCTAATAACGGCTGAGTTTCTCGAAAATATTTTGATCTAGCTGTTTTTTGCAATTAATTACGGTACTTCGATAAAGCCTCTGATGCAATAAAGGTGTGCTGTGAAACACCCGCGAGACTTCTGCATAGTCTCGTATCACAGATATTCTTTCGGTCTTCAAAAGGAGGAAGAGATTATGACAGAAATTTGTAAGATGAATTAGAAGAGTAAGTGCTGGGTTCCTCAGAGCCTTGGCTTGGCATTTGCCACCTCACTGTTGGTCCCTGTCTCCTAGTCCAGTGTTCCCAAACCCATGTTCTGTGTACTGACACTGGTCCATGGAGGTTTTCTGCAGGACTGAGGGACATTTTCTTCAGCATAATCAATTTATCAAAAATTTGGAAAGACAATGGCAGTTGAAATTATCTGAAGAAAAATAAAAGTTGGCTTTTCTCTTGATAACACTGCAGACAACTATTCACTTGCTGAAATAAATTATTTTAGTTCTTCATTATGAGAAACCTTTCATTAAACCAACCTCCTCAAGTTTTTTTATGACATTCCTCAAAAGCTACAGTACTTCACTGGTTCTTAACTTAATTTTTGAAAATAAGCAGATAACTTTCAAATACCTGCCACGAAGTCTTTGAAACACAAATTTTTGAGTCTGCATACATTTTATGAAACTTTGCCAGTCTGCAAACATTTTGTTGAGTGGACATTTGCTGGTTGGTAGGCCCAAAAACGTTGGGAACCCTGTCCTAGTCCGTTTTTCTACCCTGTACCCAAGCACACCCCAGCTGCCTCTGTCCTCAGACAAATTTGTTTTTAATTCTTGCTTTTTGGCGCCACTTGCTGCTGCTTCTTGCTTGGCGGGCTTCCCCGAAGTCTCCGCACAAGTCTCACTGCCACCACCTTTGTAAGAGGGGCGCAAAAAGCCATTTGGGAGGAAATGAGTGCGATGGAAGCATGTGAAGCAAAGTGACTTATATACTGTGTTCTGTACAGATTCTAAATTTCTTTCATTCGTTAATTTTTTTTACCTTTGTAAGAGGGGCGCAAAAAGCCATTTGGGAGGAAATGAGTGCGATGGAAGCATGTGAAGCAAAGTGACTTATATACTGTGTTCTGTACAGATTCTAAATTTCTTTCATTCGTTAATTTTTTTTCTAACCTTGGAGCGAGGTACACACAGTACTAATCAGAACAGTTTTCAAATTTTGTGGAGCCTATCTTGATACACGCACACACACCATCTGCCCCTGTCCTCACGCACATTTGTTTTTTTCTCTAAACTTTTTGGCGCCACTCCCTGCTTCTTCTCGGTGGGCTTATCCCTGAGGCCTCCGCAAGTCTTGCTCCCACCGCCTTTGCAAGAGGGATGCAAAAATCCTCAGAGGATAAGCTTACCTGGAGCCCAAGTCATGGAAATGCAAGGGGAGGAGGGGACAAAAAAGTGCTGGTTCATGGTGCCATTAAGTGTGTTTCGTGCTTCGGTGTCAGATTTGTCCTAGTGTGCGCAAAATGGCGTGGGAGTCAATGCCGGCGGGTTGTTCTGGGAAAAGACTGTGTTGAGAGTAAGTGGGACAATGGGAAAAACTGTTTGAATTTTAGTAATTGGTTTGCAAATTACCTTCATATGAGATCAGATCTTTGTGAAGGGAAGGAAAAGGGGGAGGAGAAGTGAGTCCAGATGTTGTTTTGCCACCTAATCTGGCAAATATAATCTGTGAGACATCATCAAATGCTTGGAAAAATGCTCTAATTTTCTCAAGCTCCATTTTCCGCTGGGAGCAAGCAAAAAACTTTGTATCAATTTACCCTGATGATGTTTATGAATCAAGAGTGTGCCAAGTTTTGGAACTACAGCAATGTGTAATGTTTGCAAGATGGTGTTTTGTGTTTGATGGCATCTGATGTACCAACCAAGATTGTGGCTGCTATTTTCATATACACGGTTCTTGACCTAATTTTTGCTAATAGGCAGAAAACTTCCAAATACCTGCCACAAAGTCTTTCAAACATACCTTTTTTTTTAGTCTGCAAACATTTTATGAAACTTTGCCAGTCTTCAGGCATTTGTTTGTGTGGAAATTTGCTGATGTGCAAAAAAATATGTAAATTTGCTGGTTGGTAGGCCCAAACAGGTTGGGGAACACTGTCCTAGTCCTTGTGTTTACCCTGTACCCAAGCACACACCAGCTGCCTCTGTCCTCAGACAAATTTGTTTTTCTTCCTGCTTTTTGGCGCCGCTGGCCGCTTCTTGCTTGGTGGGCTTCCCCGAGGTCCCCGCAGTCTCGCTCCCGCCGCCTTCGCGAGAGGGACGTGGAAATGTTGCTTGTTGGAAATTCGTGTGTCCTGGATTCATGGTGCGATGCTCCTGAAGTGGAGTGACCCAGTGTTTCGAATTTCGTGGAGCGTATCTTGATGCGCACGGTGATATGAGAAAATAGTCCAGTCCGATGATCGGGTTGAGGAATCGATACCATGTCTTCTGTAGAATTTGCGGCTGTTTCTGCAAATATTGTTCAGAGCAGGAAGTAGATCGGAACAAGCAATATTCTCACATGATCAATGCTTGGGGGTTTGATCAAAGTACTTTTTTGGAACCCTCGATTTGTATAATATTCGAATGGCTTTTTTGTGGCTTTCATTTAGTTGAATATTCACTCCATAAAAAAAATTGGGCTTAGGTATCGTATCGTTTTTTTTTGTCTTTTGTGAAACTCGCGGCTGTTTCCGCAAATATTGTTTAGAGCAGGAAGTAGATCGGAACAAGCAGTATTTACATGATCAGTGATTTGGGTTAGATAAAATGATGAATGCACTTTTTGTAACCCTCGATATGTATAAAATTCAAATGGCCTTTATGTCGCTTGAATTTGGTTAAATAGTCACTTTATACGAATGATTCCTAACAAGAAAAAGGTTTGTTTTACAAAATAATCTGCCGTATGGGTGCCGTCTACTCGGACTGTATTTTTATTTGTTCAAGCGATCGAAATATTGCACGTTGCGAAGAACGCTTTCTATGTACAGTAAAAATTAGTACGCAAATCTTTCTTGATACGGTAGAGTTTGGTTTTCATTCTTAAAAAAATTATTGTAATTTTCAAGATAAAAATTGAGCATGTGACTGGGATGCGGTTTAAAAATATAATTTTTCACGGGGACTTGTCGGCTCGATGATTATTGTCTGGGTCAACTTTTATTTCGACACGCAATGCTTGAAGAAACGATTATTGTTGAATTTTCTATTTTTATACGATTTCCTAACATGTTTCTAAATATTAAGAAAAAACTTGACTTCGATTCGATCTTCCACGATGAACAAGATCCGGTCGCATCATCGTTAATTAAATTTTTAGATCGCTCGTGTTGCGGTAATCTGGAAGCTAAATGCAACCTAAAAGCTTAATTAGTTGAATATTCACTCCATAAAAAAAATTGGGCTTAGGTATCGTATCGTTTTTTTTGTCTTTTGTGAAACTCGCGGCTGTTTCCGCAAATATTGTTTAGAGCAGGAAGTAGATCGGAACAAGCAATATTTACATGATCAGTGATTAGGGTTAGATGAAATGATGAATGCACTTTTTGTAACACTCCATTTGTATAAAATTCAAATGGCTTTTATGTCGCTTGAATTTGGTTAAATAGTCACTTTATACGAATCATTCATAACAAGAAAAAGGTTTGTTTAACAAAATAATTTGCCATATGGGTGCCCTCTACTCGGACTGTATTTTTATGTTCAAGCGATCGAAATATTGCACGCTGCAAAGAACGCTTTCTATGTACAGTAAAAATTAGTACGCAAATCTTTCTTGATTTGGTAGAGTTTGGTTTTCATTCTTTAAAAAATTATTGTAATTTTCAAGATAAAAGTTGAGCATGCGACTGGGATGCGGTTTAAAAATATAATTTTCCACGGGGACTTGTCGTCGGCTCGATGATGTCTGGGTCAACTTTTATTTCGACACGCAATGCTTGAGGAAACGATTATTGTTGAATTTTCTATTTTTATACGATTTCCTAACATGTTTCTAAATGTTAAGAAAAAACTTGACTTCGATTCGATCTTCCACGATGAACAAGATCCGGTCGCATCATCGTTAATTAAATTTTTAGATCGCTCGTGTTGCGGTAATCTGGAAGCTAAATGCAACCTAAAAGCTTACTCAAGTCTTTCCGGAAACTACCAAGCAACTATTGCGACGTCCCTAGAAAGAAAAAAAAAGCCAGGAAATGTCGTGATTTCCGGATTACCCCACGGATTTCAGTCGCGTTGAGGCGAGAACATCGGAGCTTGGTGCCAATTCCATGCTGAAGGTTGCTTAGCAAGGCTGTCGTTTACGCTCCATGATTCTCACTGTCATTCAGAATTTGTGCAATGTTCAATGACGCAAGTCCTTCACTAATTTCGCATATGTCTCCGATGTTCGAATGTATGCTTTTGCCTTTGAGATCAGGTACCCTACTAGCAGAAGTAATCCATACAATTTCCAGTTGAAATTCATTGTATATGGTTATGTACTGTACTGTAGTACGGTAAATTTCCTATTAAAATGGCCGCTCTTGTGATTAAAGTGTTCAACGTCAATATACGAATATTTAGGGGTGTTTCAGCCTTACTTGATATTAGTATTAAAATATCTTTCGGTGAAAACCTTCCTACCGATTACGTGCACAAATCCAGAATTTAAAATTTTGATGCTGGAAAACGCATTTTTCAGTTATTTCAAAAGTACAATCCGTATTTTTGTGTGTTTTTGCTTCCTTGTCTGGGTTTTCTAATATAGCTTGTGATTCTTTTAAATTTTACCATAGGTGAAAATGATGTATAATTTCGACTGACAGATAAAAAACAGCGGCGTTTGTTAAGAGTGAACAAAAGTACTATATATTAAGTTCCTGCTATTGCGTTGACTTACCATCTTCGAAAGTTGACTTATTTTGTCACACTTTTGTTAGTCCTTGATGCATGGGAAAATTCTCCTTGTTACAACCGCATTTGAAGCATTTCTTGGGGCGCGTTGAGCCATTCATTCATGCATCTACCACCAGAATATGCATCAATAGTGTTCTAAAATTATTTTAAGAAGCGTTTTTCAACGTAGTGAGGAGTCAGCATATTCTTGTAAGTTTCTTGCCTATGTTCAGCTGAAAACAGTCGCAAGCGCATGAAAATATTACCTTGACTTTGAAGCACCAGATGTGAGAAGTGGTTTGAAGAGTTGACCCTCGAAATTTCAGTTTTGTATCAAGCAGCAATGTTGTATTTTTAAAATTGGGCCAAAGTTTTGCGAACGTCAAATGCTTGAACGATTACGATTTATTCCTCCTTGAAAAACTTCTGAATCTTGGTTGATTTTTGTTATTTAAACAATGCACTAGTTGACCCGCAAGACAGTATTGTCGGGAATGTTCTGAGCTGCAAATCTGCTCCCCAAATACCGTTACAACCCTGTGTAATATAATTTCGTGAAAAGCCGAACGCACACAAGCATTTTTCCGGATCTTTCATTCAAACAAACAAAGTATCAATTAAATCCGACGCCAGTCCCTGAAGTGGACTTTTTTTCCCCTCGCTACTTTTGGAATTTCGGGAAACTGAAACGCGCGGAATTGGGTTTCTTGCGCACACAATTAAAATACCGTTCCAACCTTGTGTAATAATTTCGTGAAAAGCCAAACTCACGCAACCATTTTCCCAGATCTTTCATTGAAACCAACAAAATATCAATAAAATCCGCCAGCGCCAGTCCCTCATGCGGATTTTTTTTCCCTCGCTACTTTCGGACCTTCGGGAAACTGAAACGCGCGGAATTGGTTTTCTTGCGCCCGCAATCATTATTATATTTTTTTTCGCAATCACGCCGATTCATCGATTTATCGGACCAAGAAAAGAGAGAGCGAGAGAACCGATTCCCTATTAAATTCCGTGCTATTACCGGAAACGAATTCGGTGCTTTTTTTTTCTCCCGCAATTTTAGTGGTTCTTGATGCTTTTCTCCGAATGTTCAATCGTAGATTCTAAAATCAGAAAACATTTTTATTCCGTTGTCGAAAAAAAGTACGATAATATTTTTCGAAAGCTATTGGAATTTCGTATTAAATCCCCAGCTAAAACCCGAAACGAATTCGGTGCATCCTTCCCTTCAATATCTGTGGTTCTTGATGCTTTTCTCCAATTTTTGAATCTTATATTCTAGAGGGAGGCACGTAAAAAAAAAATTGGTAGAATAACTTGAACGAACATTTAATCTCGACCAGACTCAATGTCACTCGACTGTGTTGAAGTGGTTTTGATTTCTTTCCTTGAAGCGGACGAATCATTGTCATTCCAAGTCCTTGCGTGTGGGATTTTGTCTCAATCTTAAAGATAAACTTGCACAAGCTCAAAATAAAAAGAAAAAAAGCTATTACTGATTTAGTAATTGATCATTCGGCTAGCTGCATTTCCACCGGTTGAAGTTCGAGGGTTTCCGAAGCTACTCTAAAAGTTTCCGTCATAATTTTCTCGTAAGATTCGAAAAAGCTCCGCAAAAAATGTGTTGATTCAATCAGATGAAACGGAAACACTTCTCATGCTAGGTCCTTGAGGTGAAAAATGCTTGAAAACTGGCCACAAATTATGACGATCGAACCAACATGCTCATGCTTTTAGTTCCTAATCGTGTTTAAAAAAAATCCAATGAATGATACCAAGACATTTTTGATACTAGATATCCTTGAGCGTAGAAATCTCCGTGGTAAAAAAAATCCCAAAAATCTCGTAGGGCCCGAAAATCTTGTAGGTACAAAAATCCTGTAACGTGAATTTTGATATCAGAAAAACCTCCTATGACTTTAGGTGATGGTCTAAATATCTCAAGACCATCGTAATATTAATATTCAAAATATTTTCCGAGCCATTGGTGAATAATGTAACACAATTAATGCTCGCATTATTTAAAATACATTCAACATTTTAAAGGTTTTATTTTTCAATTCGCAGTAACTTTTGGACTACCTCTCGCGTGAAACTCGTAACAAGCCACAAGGCAGTGTTCGAAAAACCAGACTCCGCCAGAGAGGACGCCCATTCGTGTTTCTTCGCGGGGACGCCACGAATGTACTTCGGTAGAGTGTGATGCTCCAGGTGTTCCTCATTAGGAACGTGGACGTTGTGACCTTAGTGGGAATACCAGGCTGTTACCTGGAAAAACGTGCGTGTTTCGGATCACTTCAGCCGCATTAAAAAATAAATAAATAAAATAAATTGGTATAGATAAAAAAATAATGCGTTCAGGATACTGTAATTCAGACAAATTATGAGTAATTCATTTGTAAATTACCTAACTGTGTTTGGATAGACGCGGATAGGTAAACTTCGCGTTGGAACCATTTTTTTTAATTCCTCATCGAGAATTCAAAATTCTCTTCTGGTTAAAATGTTTCGGGGTGCTTCTGAAAATTGGAGCCATTCGAAAAAAAATCAGAATAGATTACAAAAAATGCGTTCAGGATACAGTGATTCAGACAAATTATGAATAATTTTAGTTGTAAAGTAACGAACTGTCATTGGATATGCACGTAAACTTCGCGTTAATTACTATGAAACCAATTTTTTGAATCCCTCCTCGGGGTTCTCTCTGCTGGTTAAAATGTTTCTGTGTGCTTCTGAAAATTCCCGGAGCTTCTCGACGCTTATGTACGCAGTAACAAGTCCGAAAAATTTCTCCGTTCAATTTCAAATAAGTTGACCGAGATGTCCCATGGCTTGTCTGATCCAGGAAAAAAAAAGTAAACAGCACATTCCGCTGAAAAAAAGAAGCGTGGGAAGGCAATCAACGTTGATGAAAAAGGTGTACGATCGTCAACAATTTTTTTTTCAGATTCGCGTCATGTTGTAATTTTTTTGTATTCGAAGTATACTTCGTAGGGAGTACATTTTCGTTCTTCTGCCCAGGAAGCTGTTGTTTTTTCTTTGTCTGTTTTATTATGGATCAAGTCCAGTCCGCATTTTCTTAGCTGACAGATGCGCAGCAATATCGAGACCGACATCTAACTCATTAATCATGAGATCCTTTTTACTACAGCTGGGCCATTTTTGGTTCAAATTAACGTACCCGAAATCGTGCTGTAATGTTTGAATGTAATACAATATTTTGCTTCAATATGGAATCAATTCTTGTGAGTATATTTAAAATGGTGACTGCGACGAAGAAAAAAAATCTAAAGCTGCACAAGGTTCGATTATAAGATTTATTGAGTCTGCGAATATTTTGTTCAAATGAAACGCATCCCTTTCGGAATAGGTTTTTCGGATCATCTTGTTTGGAATTCATGGACATTTTGTTTAAAAAACAAAAGAAGTTTTAATTCCCGAAAAAGTCAGATAACCGGGTTTGTTTCAGACAAAACTAGGGAAACCACAAGTTTTTTTCTTCTAGCGAATAGCGTGTGTCCGATTTATTTATAGTTCGGCGTATCATGTGTAAACTTGATTATAGACGAATTTATGATTCCTCCTAGAAAAAAAGTGCACTGATTATTCAGGTGTAACATCCGTCGAGATAAGCTTAAATCTGCAATAGGAATGCAGTAATAGGAATTTCAACACGTTCACATCAGTCAAATTCTTTCCACCCCCTTGATATTTTCAGTCTTTCGTTCTCATCAGGCTGTAATTATAAAGCGTCTCCATTCTTCTAGTTTTCCTGAATTTTTTATTACAGTATTCCATATGATTGCCTTCGTTTTGCGTGTGTAGGTGTCCTATAGCTCCAGAATTTCCGAATGTTGCGACTTATTCTTCAAATCACCGCCCGAAATCGGGATGCGGCCTAAAATTTCAGTCTGAGTAATTAATGAAAATAATTCTGTTATCCTATTTTAGCACCCTGTAATCAAGTCGCGCTGGATAAATGTGTTCGGGTTTCCCAGTGAAAATTTTCGTATGGCTATTCCAGTTTCTTCGTCGTACTAGTATCCCTAGCCAGTCCCCTCGGCCGCCTATTCCGAAGTCGCCCGCGTTCGAGCCGCCGCGTGTTTCTTCTCAGCCAGCCGCCCCGACCTTCAAATGCTCGGATCGCCGAAGCTTGTGCGCCCTCTCCAGTTTCCTCCCTCTCTACTTCGTCGTCTTGTGTGCACTGGAACTTCGCTCGTTTTCTTTGTGTGGGATTCTAATTCAATTCCTTGTATTCACGGTGTTGGGAGGGAAAAATAGATTCTAGTCATTCCTGTGTCAATCTGGAGTTATATACTGTACTATACAGTGGGAGCTGGAACTGTCTGTCAGAGCTCCGCGTTTACCATATTAATGCAGCGATGCGCCGCCTCGAACTGTCTGAGTGACGCCCTTTTTGTAGAAAACTGTACAAGTCGAAAAAAAAAAATCGGGAGTTTCTGCCAAAATTAAGGCGTGTGTACACTGTCAGAACCTGCTTGTTTTCGAGAAATGTAGACCCCAATACCATATTCAGTTGAACCTGGATAACTGGAACCTCTCTCAAGTTGGATTTTTTTCAACTCCCCCCTCCCCCCCGGATCCGGGTAGAAACAGTGCATTAAAAACCTCCTAACTCGGAGGCTTTTCCTCTAAATCTAAAACCTCCATGACTGGAATTTTCTGAGGCCTTTTGGCTGTAATTGTCTTGACACAAGAAAGAGGAAAGCAATAAAAAATTGACTTGATCTGTTTTGGAATGAAGTGGAAGACTAATTGTGCAAATGAGCCTCCAAGTTCAGCATCCTGTCAATTCACTCAAGAAAGTCACCTTTTACAATATCCTACAATTCTTATGTTTCCCACAAAAAAATTCTTGTTTCCGGAACACCAAACCTGCCAAGAATATTTTTGCTGTTGCTGGTCCCTAGAAATTCGATGAATCGCCTCCGTCTATCTTAAGTACAACCTTCTTGGTAGAAAACTGTGCAAGCCGCAAAAAAAATCGAGAGTTTCTGTCAAAAGTGAAATGTGTCGACTATGTCAGGACCTGCTTAATTTCAAAAAATATAGACCCCAATTGTTTCCAAATTCAACGAAAAGTGTCCAATCTTCTGGAAGACAGAACCAGGGATGCATGATGAGCGCAGTTTCGCACGTTAATCATAAATCTCGGGATCTTTCATCAGTCTCCCTTCTCCAAAGCTTAATTCACGTTAGCTTATCCCCCTGTTCTGTCGCACGAATCGCATGTAAAGGCTTCGCTGATTAAGAAGGATTACGTTCCAGGAAGTCAGTTTAGAGTGAGATCTGTGCTTGTTGGATGGGTGAGACGCGTGTCCTTCGTCGCGGAAGGTGTCACGACCCGTGGGGATGGTTGGGAAACTCTAGCGATGACTAAGACGATGTCAGAAAAATGTTGGAGTAATCGCTTTGTGGGTCTTCTTGGGCAGCACGAAAAAGTGGTGCGGTCATGACGTTCAAAGCCACGTTTTCTTCTGTTTAAAGAACGGTGACAGACGAGCTGTCCACTTTATGACCATGAGCGAGTCCGTGGACTGTGAAGAAGAAAAGAAAAAACCGTTCTGACACGTATCTTGATAAATCCTCAACTGGCCCTGCGAATGTGTGGAAATTCAAAGAAAAATTAAAAACGAATGCATAGCATTGAATCTCTTTGATTTATTTAAGGTTGGGTTTCTACATTTTCGTGCGCTCGATAAAATTGGGTTGGGGATTTTTGCGATCGCATCGTTACGTTGCGTGATGAGATCAGGTTGAAATTGAATTTTGGAAAAGAAAAAAACCTTCACGAGGTGTGGTTCTTGACGAAATTTTATTGCATATAATTTTCCAGAAGAAGTTCATAATTATTGTCATTACCTTTACACGCAGCTCATTTGTCTGTCATTTTCTTCAGTTGCAGGTCTGCATTGCGTATTCACCAATGGATGTTTCAGGGTAATCGTCGAAGTCCGTATCAATAACACAGAAACAAATGCCGAGACCATTAGAGTACTGTATTTCATGTAAATATGATTGCCACATCTGACGCGAGAATAATGCAAAATTATTTGGTAACATTCGGACTTTTTCACCCTGATTATTTTGATACCTTGTCTTAATTTCCGTGTACACCGTTAATCCCAAAAATATCCAAGAGACATTATTCGAAAACTCCCGTCGGTGAATATTTTGGAGAAACTTTTTTTTAGCATTGAAGCTCTCTTCAGAATGCTAGACCATTTTTTTTACGGAATTGTTATTCAAGGAAATAAAATCAGAGCACGTTGGGAAGGCAAATTTGAATATTCGAGAACGTCATTACCATTTGGAACCGGTAAGTATTTTTAGTTTTCGGAAAGACCGTTTCGAGTTGTGCTTTTGATCTTTTATTCATGTATGTTTTGCGCTGATCCTGTTCTGAAGGCCAGGGATTTTGTATTTTGAAAGTCATATTGATTTCTGTAGAAAATAATAGATTATTTCCGAAACTTCCATTTCATTCACGCAACGAAGATAAATTTGAATACGGCAGAGCGTGAATATACGATTGAACCACTGAATATTTCGGCCTTTTCTGGGAAGAAAGTTTGGCTTCGGTTGGGAATTGTATGTACAGTATTTTATCTTCGATCACTTGGAACTTTTATATGCACCAAACAACTCAACTTTTAAAGCAGAATCAGAGAACTATTATTTTTTCATTTTTTGGAATGCGTTGAACAAATCTAAATGTAGTAAATATCGGAAGATGCAGTTAAAATATTGCAAAGTCTACGCTCAATCAATTGTCAGGATTTACGATTTTCTAAACTTTAACAGACGCCCGAAGTCGCGAATGAAAATGTTAAGGCTTGTCTGTTGAATATTTTTTCCCGTTTGGTAACGGTTCAAACTCACACATTTCAAAAGTAAATGTGAGCAAACCAATTTTAATTTCAATCCAATGTTTTGACTGTAAAGCTAAGAGAATGATGCACAATCCACAATTATTATCAAATATGAGCTTTTTTTTTGAAATGAGATCACTGGCTTTTGCAATCGTTCGAACTCGTTCCCTTGTTGAGGTAGTAGTGTATTTCGATCCAAATTTTTGCTCTTTATTTATTGAACTTATTCATATTCAAATCCCCAGATGAAATATGGGAATTTGAATCTGAAAAATGAAACTTCACTTTTTTCTTCTTTAACTGCGCATACGCATCCGATATTTTCCATCCGCTTGTTTGAATTTTTCCCTCCGACAAATTTCGCGACATCGAAATCTACCTGAATCTTGAAGGAACATTCATGCCATGAAGTGAATGTCATTGCAAAATTTCATGATTATTTGTAGAAGAGTCGAGGGACGATCTGAAAAAAGAATATCACGTATTCCTTCTCCAAACTACACATACCCATCTCCGAATTTTCCTGCCGCTCGTTTGAATTTTTTCCTTGGACGAATTTCGTGCCGTCGAAATCTACCCATTCTCTTTTTTATGTGGATCTGATTATTGACAAATGTGTCATGAAGTTATTGCTAAATGCCATGATTATTCGTAGAAGAGTCGAGTGATGATCCGCTTTCGCATGCAAGTGTTTTCGTGAAACCATGTGAGCCTCGGGGCTCACATTCGTGCCACCCGGGTGCCTCGCCGGGAACCAGAAGTGTCCGAAACTCTACACTTGACCACTTGTGTGTGTGTTTTTGTGAGTGTGTGATGAAGGCACTGCTCGAGCCATGGCAGCTATGAGTGGCACTGTGCAAAAACCCCCTGGTCTCCCGCGCCACATGAGCTGGTCCGCGGGCAAGGCCAACAAAGAAACCATTCTCGAGAAAATCGGCCTGATGCGAGGCGCCAAATCCCCGGGCGCCGCTCGTCGCGCCGCCAACGCACGCAACTTATCCTTCCTCACGCAAAAGCTCGCCAACGGCTCATCCAGCATCTACCAAAACGTGCCCATCAAGAAGAAACCCCAAAATGGCCACCAGCACCACCACAAGAAGCAACTGCACCCTGGCCCGCGCCAGATCGGGGTGCCTGTGCGCCCTGCACCTGCTCCACCGGCGTTGCGATCGCCGCAGGACGCCAAATTGCCGCCATTGCCGCCGGGTACTCGACCTCGTAGCCCGGGACCCTTGGGTCGTGTGAATGGGATGCTCTTGACGCATAAGCCCGAACCTGAATCCGTGTTGTCGTGTGCCTCGTCGTCTTGGAGCGATGACGAGTCGACATTTTCTAGCACGGCGGACTCGGCGATCGAGCCCGAGGAAGAAGTGTACGTGGACTGTACTTCGTCTACGATTTACTTGGGGAACTATCGCGGCAGTTGTGGCAGTGAAATCGACGCATATTCCAGCTATTATTCCACGGGCAGCTACAAGGGGTTGCAGGACTGTGCGAAAAAGCATCCTTCGGGCTTTCACGCGGCGTTGAGAGTCAAATATTTTCACGAAGGATGGGATCGGGAGGATCAAGAGCTCACTATTTGTTTCGGAGAGGAAAAAGAAGGTAACGAATCAAAACGGGGAATCGTGTTATCGCGAGAAGCGTAGAAAAAAAAACATCCTGTGGGTCACAGCGATGGTTGCCCTTTTTTTTTTTATAGCTNCTGTCATTTTCTTCAGTTGCAGGTCTGCATTGCGTATTCACCAATGGATGTTTCAGGGTAATCGTCGAAGTCCGTATCAATAACACAGAAACAAATGCCGAGACCATTAGAGTACTGTATTTCATGTAAATATGATTGCCACATCTGACGCGAGAATAATGCAAAATTATTTGGTAACATTCGGACTTTTTCACCCCGATTATTTGATACCTTGTCTTAATTTCCGTGTACACCGTTACTCTTAAAAATATCCAAGATACATTCTTCGAAAACTCCCGTCGGTGAATATTTTGGAGATTTTTTTTTAAACCATTGAAGCTCCCTTTCGAATGCTAGACCATTGTTTTTTTTTTACGGAATTGTTATTCAAGGATTTGTTATTCTGATTTCAAATAAAATCAGAGCACGTTGGTAAGGCAAATTTGAATATTCGAGAACGTCATTACCATTTGGAACCGGTAAGTATTTTTAGTTTTCGGAAAGACCTTTTCGAGTTGTGCTTTTGATCTTTTATTCGTGTATATTTCGCGCTGATCCTGTTCTGAAGGCCAGGGATTTTGTATTTTGAAAGTCATATTGATTTCTGTAGAAAAAAAATAGATTATTTCCGAAACTTCCATTTCATTCACGCAACGAAGATAAATTTGAATACTGCAGAGCGTGAATATACGATTGAACCACTGAATATTTCGGCCTTTTCTGGGAAGAAAGTTTAGCATCGGATGGAAATTGTATTTTATCTTCGATCACCTGGAACTTTTAGATGCGCCAAACAACTCAACTTTTAAAGCAGAATCAGAGAACTATTATTTTTCATTTTTTGGAATGCGTTGAACAAATCTAAATGTAGTAAATATCGGAAGATGCAGTTAAAATATTGTAAAGTCTACGCTTAATCAATTGTTAGGATCTACGATTTTATGAATTGTGACAGACGCCCGAAGTCGCGAATGAAAATGTTAAGGCTTGTCTGTTGAATATTTTGTCCCGTTTGGTAACGGTTCAAACTCACGCTTTTCAGAAGTAAATGTGAGCAAAACAATTTTAATTTCAATCCAATGTTTTGACTTTAAATTTGAAAGAATGATGCACAATCCACAATTATTATCAAATATGAGTTTTTATTTTTGAAATGATATCCCTGGCTTTTGAAATCGTTCGAACTCGTTCCCTTGTTGAGGTAATAGTTTCTTTCGATCCAAATTTTTGCTCTTTATTTATTGAACTTATTCATATTCAAATTCCCAGATGAAATATGGGAATTTGAATCTGAAAAATGTAACTTCACTTTTTTCTTCTTTAACTGCGCATACGCATCCGATATTTTCCATCCGCTTGTTTGAATTTTTCCCTCCGACAAATTTCGCGACATCGAAATCTACCTGAATCTTGAAGGAACATTCATGCCATGAAGTGAATGTCATTGCAAAATTTCATGATTATTCGTAGAAGAGTCGAGGGACGATCTGAAAAAAGAATATCACGTATTCCTTCTCGAAACTACACATACCCATCTCCGAATTTTCCTGTCGCTCGTTTGAATTTTTTCCTTGGACGAATTTCGTGCCGTCGAAATCTACCCATTCTCTTTTTTATGTGGATCTGATTATTGACAAATATGTCATGAAGTTATCGCTAAATGCCATGATTATTCGTAGAAGAGTCGAGTGATGATCCGCTTTCGCATGCAAGTGTTTTCGTGAAACCATGTGAGCCTCGGGGCTCACATTCGTGCCACCCGGGTGCCTCGCCGGGAACCAAAAGTGTCCGAAACTTTACACTCCACTTGTGTGTGTGTTTTTGTTTTCGTGAGTGTGTGATGAAGGCACTGCTCGAGCCATGGCAGCTATGAGTGGCACTGTGCAAAAACCCCCTGGTCTCCCGCGCCACATGAGCTGGTCCGCGGGCAAGGCCAACAAAGAAACCATTCTCGAGAAAATCGGCCTGATGCGAGGCGCCAAATCCCCGGGCGCCGCTCGTCGCGCCGCCAACGCACGCAACTTATCCTTCCTCACGCAAAAGCTCGCCAACGGCTCATCCAGCATCTACCAAAACGTGCCCATCAAGAAGAAACCCCAAAATGGCCACCAACAGCACCACCACAAGAAGCAACTGCACCCTGGCCCGCGCCAGATCGGGGTGCCTGTGCGCCCTGCACCTGCTCCACCGGCGTTGCGATCGCCGCAGGACGCCAAATTGCCGCCATTGCCGCCGGGTACTCGACCTCGTAGCCCGGGACCCTTGGGTCGTGTGAATGGGATGCTCTTGACGCATAAGCCCGAACCTGAATCCGTGTTGTCGTGTGCGTCGTCGTCTTGGAGCGATGACGAGTCGACATTTTCTAGCACGGCGGACTCTGCGATCGAGCCCGAGGAAGAAGTGTACGTGGACTGTACTTCGTCTACGATTTACTTGGGGAACTATCGCGGCAGTTGTGGCAGTGAAATCGACGCATATTCCAGCTATTATTCCACGGGCAGCTACAAGGGGTTGCAGGACTGTGCGAAAAAGCATCCTTCGGGCTTTCACGCGGCGTTGAGAGTCAAATATTTTCACGAAGGATGGGATCGGGAGGATCAAGAGCTCACTATTTGTTTCGGAGAGGAAAAAGAAGGTAACGAATCAAAACGGGGAATCGTGTTATCGCGAGAAGCGTAAAAAAAAAACATCCTGTGGGTCACAGCGATGGTCGCCCTTTTTTTTTATATAGCTGACGCTCATGAATATGGTAATACCTGTACTGAATATACGTATACATTTGCTTCTCCTTGAAACTGAGTTACACCATCAGCGATTTATAAACTGGGAACGTTTTCAGACTGTTTTCGCTCACTCGTATAATGGTTCATAGTTTACTTATAGTTATCTCATTTTCAGTTTAAAAAAGAAGCAAATGGAAAGCACGTGCTAAGTGATCAAAAGTTTGGCTGTACTTCGCTTTGAAATTTCGTAGACTATAGAGCATACAACATTTTACATTTTTAGTTCCTGATTTCTTTATGGATACGTGCAATCCGGTCCGCATTTCTTACCGCTTTTTTGCTCCTCAGTCGATAAACTTCGCAAGATTCTTCATTCAAAATTTATGAGGTAGTCGCTGGGTTTTAATGAAAGAGGTATCAAGATGATGAATGGTCGAGAGCCTGCGTATTCAGAAAACCGTCCAAGGTCGGATAGTTTTTAAGGATTGATCTACCAAGCACTCTCCCTTTCGTCGAGATTTCCAGTGTAATCATGGCCGAAACACGCACAGGATGATTTACATGGTTCGTTCACGATATAAATCACTTTCATTGAAAAAAAAGAGAAACCTTTGACATTAGCGATTCATTCCTGTGCTGTAATTGCAAAGGGTTCTAGACGAAGTTCAGTGCTTCTGGACAAGAGGCGATCAAAAATGGTATAATGTATATACATCAGAATGTTTCTTCGCACGGATTCTATGAGTCTGACTTGGGTTTTGTTTTTTCGAAGATTTATATCGCGTTGTACATCTATCTTTGAGGAGCCCACTTAAGGCAATATGCACTATGTTCTACATCGGCTTGTTCAGATTTTCTTGGAATTGCACGAGGGAGGGAAGATTAAATCCCAACAAACGGAAAAATAGGACATTCGTATAACTCTGTAGAAATCACTGAATTCTTCAAGTCCTCAGATTATGCCCTCCCTTTTTCACTTCTGCGCAATAAATAATTCAAAAATACTCGAAGTGCAGGATAACTCGAATAAAGTTTTGTATTTGTAGAATCTCACTACCATGCATCCCGAAGAATACAAGTTTCCTGGCTTTAATCCTTTTCAAAAATGAAATAAGTCTATGAATAACGGATAACCAGACAACCATTAGTATTTTGTTGTCAGGTGAGCGAAATTAGCATTAAAATTCATGGATAAAATTATAGATTAAATTGTCTCTCGCATGATTTAAAGCTTGGAAGTACTTTTTTGTGAGGGGGGGGGGATCCTTTTTGACGGTCAAAATATTTTGTGGAGATTTTCCATGCTGGCTCCGCGGGCCAGATGAAAAGCCTCCGCGGGACAGATCTGGCCCGCGGGCCGTATCTTGGGCACCACTGATTTACATGGTTCGTTCGCCATATAAATCACTTTCATTGAAAAAAAGAGAAACCTTTGGCATTAGCGATTCATTCCTGTGCTGTAATTGCAAAGGGTTCTAGACGAAGTTGAGTGCTTCTGGACAAGAATTGATCAAAAATGGTATAATTTAATTGCATCAGAATGTTTCTTCGCACGGATTTTATGAGTCTGACTCGGGTTTTGTTTTTTCAAAGACTTATATCGCGTTGGACATCTATCTTTGAGGAGCCCACTCAAGGCAATAAACAGTATGTTCTACATCGGCTTATTCCGATTTTCTTGGAATTGCACGAGGGAGGGAAGATTGAATCCCAACAAACGGAAAAATAGGACATTCGTATAACTCTGTAGAAATCACTGAATTCTTCAAGTCCTCAGATTATGCCTTCCCTTTTTCACTTCTGCGCAATAAATAATTCAAAACGACTCGAAGTGCACGATAACTCGAATAAAGTTTTGTATTTGTAGAATCTCACTACCATGCATCCCAAAGAATACAAGTTTCCTGGCTTTAATCCTTTTCAAAAATGAAATAAGTCTATGAATAACGGATAACCAGACAACCATTAGTATTTTGTTGTCAGGTGAGCGAAATTAGCATTACAATTCATGGATAAAATTATAGATTAAATTGTCTCTCGCATGATTTAAAGCTTGGAAGTAATTTTTTGTGAGGGGGGGGGGGATTCAAGTTACGAAATAATTTTAAGGGGGTGAATGGATAGAAGAAAAAAGAAATTCTTCCAACGAGTTGATGTTTCTCCGAATGGTAAAAATATGTTTCTTTCTCTGCCTCACGTTCAAATTCGGTGATAATGTCTCAATTAGAGGGTAATTATGATCAAAATATATCATTTACTTCGGTGCCCAAGGAATGTGTTGGGAATGTTTAATGGCGATGTAAATTGTGTGTGTGATTTTAAAATCGCGGTAGAAGCGGGATACAGGTATGATTTTTTTATCTCTTCCTACAACGAACCTCAAAAGGGACCAGGAAAAATTTCTTTGTTAAGAATCCCTATGACATAAGAAGAGTACCGTATGCCTATGGGCCAACAAAAGTTCGTTGTCTAGAGAAAATCGTTGTAGACGAGACATTTGTAGAGAGAGTCCACCTGCATTAGTTAATAAGTTTCACAACTCTAAAATCTTTGAATCCTTTTCTGAATTTCAATATTCGTGATTCCCTATCTGACCTCGTCCCTAGATTTAAAAATATTCCAAGTGAGCCCCCAGTTGTTTATTATTTTTTTGCATGTGTCGTGGTCGATCGCAGTCGAGAGTCGAGATGCGTTATTTGCATCTGTTGAGCCCGAGCCCCGTTTCATTCCCTTTTTGAATAAGCAGGACGGTCGTGGCGTCCGAGTGCGTTTCTGGACGCCGTATGCCTTTCATGGAATACGAGGGCGCCCACGAATGTCGAGGATTCAAAGCCCCTATAGAGAAGAAATATACCGCCTTGCTCTCGGAATCTGTTCTTGTGCCCCCTCAGGGAAGCAGCATTCCGAATGACGGTGCTGTGCAACGAACGCTCACACCCTGGCCTGGGGGAAGGAATGAACTTGAGGCCCGCATGAGAGCCTGTGTCCTTTCTTGTTTCTCTTTGTTTTTATTATCCCGAAATGGAAGAGAATAAGTACTGCACAGTTCATCCACTCGAGCCAGTACTATGTCTTCATACTTCTGCCGAGATTATGTCTACTGATTTGAACGGGGTGGATCTCGAAAGTTCTTACTTTGACTCATGTTACAGCTGAACCTGTTTAATTCTAATTTCAAGGGACCAGAAAAAAATAAAATTTCGACTCAAGGACATTTTGATTTTAGGGGAACTGAAAATCTACAATACTATTTTTTCTGAAGATAGTACAAAATAATTACAGGAAATTAAAATTGGTGATCTTCAGTGGCTCAATTTCCTGAATAAATGAGTTTACAGGATGCTGAACTTGGAGTTCCTTTTGAAAATTATCAATTCTAATTGGTACTGTGTTTTTATTTCCCGGCTATTCCAGAATAAAACCTCAAAGGCTTGCAAACATTCGAATTGCTGAGTTTTCAGGAAAGAAGTCTTCGAATTAGGGAGATTTATTGAACAATGTTCTTGAGTATATGTTGGACCTGAAAAAAAACGTTGACGTAGGGGAGGGTTTAATTTTCGAGGTTCAACGGTATTTCTGAAATAATTTTTCCCGGCCATGATTCATCCAACAATTTTTTTAAAAAGTAAGGCTGCATTCCGTAATTACGAAGGAAATAGATTCCATGTTTCTTCAATGAATAACGAGGCTTTTATTGAGAAAATCGGTTGAAAGCTGAAAAACGGATGAACGAACGCCTCGAAAGTTAACGGAAGGCTAGCGACTGACCTGGAATTTTAATTTGACTTGGAGTTAGTTATCGTGAGTAACAATTTCAAATTAACTCCGATTGACGAATGCAGGTGAATTCTTCCACGATTTGTCGACGGCAATTTTCTTCAAACGAGTTTTTCTTCCGATTATTGTACTGTATGAGCAGCTCATTTATAACGGTATTCTCTAGAAAGATAATTTATGGATTTATGAGCATTCTTTTTCAACCGTCCGTTTGAATTTTTCCTAATTCGTTGATAATCCAACGATCTGTTGAAAAATAATTGTTTTCAACCGTATTGCTTTTGAATCGTGAGTTTCATTTCAGTACCTGGATGTGCACATTTTTGGTGATGTCGAGCAAACCATGCTTGAAGGACGCAAACTCATCTTTTGATTATTTAGAGTAATGAAAAAAAAACTCGTATTCAGGACAGCTGCAAATTTGATTTACAGTGAATGAGCGGAGTCGTGATGCCAGATTTCAAAAACCGTTTCTTTTACATGAAAATTTAATGTATTCAGCGAATTTATGTGACATTTTGACTATACAGTACAAATTCGCAAGAAGCCTTTTTTCAGTCTTTTTTTTTTTTTTAGCTGCAGAAATGAAATGCTCGTTATCCGAAAAAAAGGCTTCACGGCTGTCAAATATTTTCATCATCGCCTTCCAGGTGATTGGGTTGCACAGCAATATGATCGATGCAGTGGTTCATCGATGCTCTTGTGAATGCCCGCAATCTGGAAGGAATGTTGATGCAGACAAATTAGTTCAAGTGGCGGCTCAGTCGTTGAGGATAATCGCCTGGAATTCTTGAGCCTTTTGTCCATGGCGACTCGGACGTAACGGATAAGCTTTAGATTATTCCGGGCCAAAGAGTTTCTAGGAGAACGTCGGTCAGACGTCAGGATGGGGTCTTGACCAAAAAAGGAAAAAAAAAGAAATTGTGTTCTTCAAAGAAAAAATAAAATCGTAAATTGATGAAAACGTGTTCTTGGACGTCTTCAGCGATTTTGGTGGGAATGATGTTAGAATTCCCATGAGTCAATGACTCATCGAATCGCTGGCATGTTTGATCTTGTTCATGGGTAACGTCCCTAGATGGCACTGTATCTTCGAAAGGGTTTCTTCATTATACTGCTCGCCTCCTTTCCGAGTGTCCGAGCTTAAATCTAAAATCTATGCAGTATTTTTAGCTCTACCTTACGAAACAGTTTTGCTGGGACCTTTGGAAATAAATAGAATTGAGAAATCCCGAGTTCTATAAATGGACACGCGCAGAACCAATCGCTCCACCCGGCATCCTGTCGACATCCGCGATCGGAGAAACCCGGGTTTACGAAGGACGGTTCATAAGTTTTGGAAGTCATCAAATTCACTTCGATAAATGAACCCTTTAAATTTCATCAAAATTCCTTAGTATATCCTTGAAATTTTGAATCTAGAAACAGCTTTCTGTGATATTTCCTCGTCAACCAATGACAAGCCAGTGCTCTTAGATACGAGTCCCGTTTGTTCAAGGAAATCAATCATTTAATAAATGTTCTCGTTCGCTCACGCATGAACTTCATTTTTTGACGTTGTGGAAACCCGCAACTGTCCTTTTTTCATCTCTGTGTACACCTGATAGGGCACAATTTTCTTTTTTCGTTGACGAACACACAAAAAGCGCGACTTTTTCAGCGAAAGCAAATTTGCAAGGGTCTGAAAAAATATCGCGCCTCATAATCTTAACTTTTCAGAGGGAATAAAGGAAAATCAAATGCATCTAATTTTTAATTGCTTAATATTTTAAAGTAATTATTTCTCTGCTCAGAGTGCTGATGGAAAGAAATCCAAGAAAATTCTAGATTAAAAATTAGCAAATTTAAACGCTGAAGGTCAGCGTAAAATACTTTCCAGTTAAGTGAGGCCCCGCATGACGAAAGACCCGCGCAACGAATACTTCTCATAAATAAAACTCTTTGTAGAAAAAATTGGCTCACATTTCAAACCTAAGGCATATGTATTTGATCATTTTTTAATTTAAACTGAAAAAAATCAGATTTATGTGAAAATACGGGTATAGTTTTTCATCTTCGTGCTTTTAAATTCGAGAAATTTAGAAAGTTACTTACGAAAAGAATGTCAGGACTACTGTACTTCAATTTCATTCTCAGTAATATCAAATTTACCAGTAATATCAAAAATTTTTATGGCTCATTGAAGTATTTTGTGGAGTTACCGGAACCGATTAGATCAATTACAGTGCACTGCAATCTTGAGGGAAAACGCATTTTACATAACGAAAGCTCAGCGTAACAAAACTCATCCAGGAACGGATGAACTTATCCAGAGACCCTCGCACGAGTCTCGAAAGCTTTTGAACCATATTCCTGGTATTTTTTTAATCGCTGCCGAGAATCTACTTCTTTAAGCTTTTATTTTTGTTTCTACATAATTTTTGTTATTGTTCATTTTATTAGAGGTTCACGACGAGGCCGTCGAACCGTGGCGTTACGACGCTGTTTTCCCCTCGGTTATAAAGCAGGGTTCCGGGCGCACCTTGCTCCGAATTCTTGAGTTGCAGGCCTACGACCGAAAGTAAATACGGTTATGGCACGTATTGAACCATGTGTACGTCGAAGAAATTCCACAGGGGTATTTGTGGAAATCCTCGAGTTTTCCCTACAAACCACAAAGTAATACAATATTCAGATAAGCTAGTTTCTTTGTTTCGCGCGGTTCTTCTCTCATCCTCAAACTCAAGAAATAGTTACATTTTTTCAGAAGTAACTCCGGTGGATATTTTCTATTTCAAATAAATAGCAGTCCTTGCTTGACAAATTCCTGATTGAATGAACTTGTGAGACGAACATATTTTAAACCGACTAGATTTGATGTCACTGACCAATAGGAAAGTGACTTCCGTTTTTATTTTTCAAACGAAAAGTTCAAGATGATTGTTTCTCCTTATTTGTGGGACTTTTCTCTACAGTATTATGACAATAAACTTGCGAGAAAAAAACAGAGAAAAACTCTAAATTGATCATTGGTGCCGGCATTGATTTTTCGAAAACCCTATATCATCACAGTCAATTGCTCCAGTAAATTGTTATGTGGTAGTTTCCGAAGCCGAGAAAGGAGCTTTGGGAAAAATCCTTGAAAGATTTGAAATTATGGTTCCAGCTGTTGATAATCAGCTCCAAAAAAAGAGAAAGATGAATTTTGCTGCCATTTTTTGTGTTTGATGAATTCTTTGACGTGCATCAAAAGGAATATAAATTATTGTTCCGAACAGAGCGAACATTTCAAGGCTCATGGCGAAATATTTTGATTGAAATATGATCCGACCCAAAAGATATGCAGGTCTTTGGCTTGCCAATCCGATAACCTTCGGAACCCGTCGTGATTCTCGAAATTTGAGTGCCGAGCCAACAAGACAAATATGAAGCATTTTAGGTTTCTTGTGCGAATGTCGATTGTGATTAGTGTTCTGTATCCGCATATTCAGGGCTGATTATCGCTAGCGATATTTGTGTCGGGATGAAAGCTCCATTATATTTTTATACCTACGCAAGCACTATAAAAAGTATTGGCTTCCGGATTCTCCGCAGTTACTCGTCAATTTCCTGGATAAGATTTGATTAAAAGAAAAATTAAAGCAGTTCTATGTATATTTTTGAACCTCTTCGTATTTCCGAATGATACATGTTCGATTGCTCTGTGCGAATACAGTATCATACATGCATTTTCTGTTTAAACCGACAAACCCTTATTTTTCGAAGCGAATTTTTTTCGAGATCGCAAGTCTTGGGTCGCCCAAATACACTAGTTTTCTGTCTACCACGAGCATGTCTCGACAATTTGAAAATTTGTAAAGCGTCGCATAATTCTGTGTGTCAAACTGCATTTTCTTTCGAAGATTCAAAGCATCCGTGCTATGATCGTGATTTTTTTTTGCTTCGTGCGATTTGCAGCCTTAAAAGCAGTGCAGCACAGTGTTGTACACTGAACATTGAGCGTATTTTCTATATTCGATGGGAAGACTTGAATACTGTGTGACCAGCATTTGACCAGTGATTATTTGAGTATAGTAGATTTGGGGAATTGTGGAAAGGACTTTTTAACTATACCCTTTTTGTGTCTCTGAATGACTCGGTGATTGAGTGAATTTGCGGCTATGCATTATTAGCACGAACGCTGGGAACAAATCGACCCAATTTGTCGGAGTCACTTAGCTGAGTACAGTACTGTACCCGATTTTTCTGAGACCAAAAAAAAAAAAAGGTGCCGACTTCGGTGCTGGCGGCGAACAAAACGCCATTGGCAGAAATCCGAAAGAAAAAGCTCGTTTCTTTTTTTTCCAACCTTCTTTTGTATATCTTGTAAAGGGGAATGAAAGAAAAAAAAAACTCCGTGTGAATGAGGTCGACTCGTGTCACGTGACCTAACAGACAGAATGCTTTCAGTCGTGTTCGTGAAAATTCTCTGGGCATTCACGCTCTCGGTTTCATGTGCTCTGCCTTCGAATAGCGACTCCAGGGATTTTTCCCACGGTTAACCCCCCCGTGTTCGTGCCGCGAATTACGGCCAGTGTTGCTTTGATTAGGGGACTTTTTTGGTTTGCCACTTGTATTCCCCCCCCCCCCGACCTTTTCCATGTCTCGCAACACTGTGCACTGAAAAAGGAGGGAAAAAGTTTTCGCGTTCCGTTTGATGAAGTCTCGTGGTACCCGTTCAAAATGCTGATTCTTTCCTCACGTTGGGGAATGAAGAGGAAAATCGAAATATATATTCTCGACCACTCTGCGAATCGTAAAAATCGTAGATGGAAACAAATTCCCTTGTTCGCTTTCACGACCTTCTGTAGCTGGAAAAGGAAGTAATCTTCCGCGTGAATTGTTCAATGATTGCGATAAGTGGGGGCCATGGACCGATATTCACTTTCAGAAAAGGCATCGGAGTATACAGGAGTAATTTTCGAAAGGTTTAAAAGCAAATATACCGATTTTATCACTTCATCATTTTCGAAGTACCCAATTTGTGATTAAAGCAGTGCATTGGATCATGAAATAGGTTTTCTGTATCCTTTTTTTGTCGGCCGAACGAACGAGAATACAGTACGTAATTAAATGAACGTAGATCGACCGGTCTGCTTTTATCTCGATTTGCCCATTTCGTCGCGAATAATGAAGCTCAATTTATAGTCAACTCACTTCGGTAAATTGATTAAGCGTCGATGGAGTCTCCATTTTTTGCTGGATAGTATTCCCCGCAAAAATAACCTCTTTTCAGATCGATCTCGAAAAAGACTTCTTTTTTTAACAAGTTCCTCAACGACAAAGCGACACACAACAACAGATAAAACCTTCAATATTTTCCGTTGAGAAAATTTTAAAAATCTCTGAGTCAGTGAACTTTTTTTTTTGTGGACAGAAGGGGATTTATATCTCACGAAAGTGCGACGTTGCATGCTTTTGATGGAAAGTTGTTTCGCTTTTTTTGGGGGTTATTACGTGTATCCCTCCATAAGCTGAAAATGATCTCGATCGGAAACTGCGGCGCAAACTGTTCTCAAATATCTCAAGCACTGGGCAGCATCGACATTTTCAAGAAACAGTGCAACATTTTCGCGTTGAGAAACCGAGCCTTTGTTGGATTTGAAAAGTGTTTCTAATTTAAATCTGTTTCCTTTCTTTCTTTGTCGACAGGCGGAGACGAGGCGTCGGGAGAAGACGAATCGTCGACTGAGGAAGGAGACCACACGTACGAGTCCCTCTACGACGTGATCGGCTCTTCAAATCGGCTTGATCGTGTGAGTCAACCAGGTGTCGACAATGACGTCGTTGTCGACGGCGAAGACGTCAGTTTCGACGACGAACTTTTCGATGATTCTTTTGACTCCGCGTCCGACGACGAAAATGCGAAAGGCGGCACGCTGACGGTATGTGCGTCCCGACGCGATCTATGCATTATTTTTCTGGGTTCCTTCTCTTCTGGTTCTCTGCTCGCATGCCGGGGTTGCATGTTGTCGACGCTGGTGCCTGTCGTTCCTGCTGCTTCTTGTTGGTTTAGTAGCGCCTTCCTGGCTACGGTATGATGATAATGCTTGGTGCCTCCGAGGACAAGGCCTTTTTATTTTCAAATATGTTTTTTTTAATAATTCAATTTAAATTAAAAATTGCATGACTCGGTGATGGGGATTGCGTACCACCCTCTGGGTATAATTACTACAGCTTCCCCTAGAATTAAATAATTATTGCTTCGTGCATTCGAAAATGGGACGAAAATTAGTGACGCCCTCAGCACGAGGTCGATTTTTCTGTTTAAACGTGATGTGAGAAATTTTTTTGTCAAATTTATTCGTTGTCAAGTCTAGAGGCTGGATCTGGTGTTGCTTTAGTGTCGGAGCAGCGAAGAATAGAAACTCGGACTGGAATGTTTTCCTTGAAGCAATCAATAGTTTCGAATTTCATCTCCAAAAAACTAAAAACTTGTCCAGATAATGCGAGAAAGAACCCTCGAAAACGTTGTCACTTCGATGATGCATGTAATCTTGAAATTTGAGTCTGAGTAACAGTGTGGAATTTCCCTCTTTTAACACTATCCAGTGTATCTTTACTCAAATTTCGAGATTATATGACTCACCGAAAATACTGTAGTCGAGTTATTGCAGACCCTTGCTTATTTTATGAATTTACTGAGAGATTTCTGTGGAAGATGCAATTTTATCGTATGATTTCCACTTGATCCGGGACCCCTGAGTCAGTTTCCCTAATATTTTGCCTTCTCTTCTGCCTGTAAAAATGTTCACTACATTTGATGAGTTTCTTTCACGAATTGACCAGTGCTTGAAAAGCCTACTTCGATGCTGAGCAAAGAAATCTCGCATAACGTTCAATTTTTCAACAGATATGCGAGTAACAACGATTGAAAGCCTTTTTCTAAGCGAAGCATTTTCCCCTTTTAAAATTTGCACCATTCACGTGAATATGAGTCGCATATTGATTGTAAGACTTTATTAAGTACCTCAGAATGGGTAACTCCCAGATATAATTATGAAAAATGCGGGTGAATCATGTGAAATAATGAATCATGCTCCAAATTTCCGCAAAATCTGCCTGAAAAACGAGTGAAGGGAAAAAAGGGAGAATTTTAAACTGCTTTCATCTGAGTTTACATATGAGATGTTTCTCTGATGAAGTAGAATAATGGTTAACAAACTAGCTAACAATACTGTAGCATGTCTAAAATTGTGATCTGGAAAAAAATATTGATGTTTTATGCTCTCTGACATTTGCGTTTTCGGATCGCCAGTTTTCTTTATTTGGTTCAGATCTTACGTGAAACTTACCCCTAGTGTTATGAAAAATCTTCGATAATTTAATTTTATTTGATATTGATCGCTTCGGTGAGCTTAGATTTCCGGGTAACCTCATGGACTTGCTCGTTTTTCATCCCTATTTAGCATTTCGTCCAATCTAAATACTTCACTCCCTGTGTTTTTTTTTTTAAGATAAGAAATGAAAGAATTGCGTCTCATGTTCAAGTTATTTTTATGGAGTTTGGAAATAATCTGTACTACGTAAACCGGAAGGCACGATTATTCCGGCAGCTCATTGCCTTTCACGAAAATTTACACTCGCCATCTGCGCATGAAACAATCGCCAATCTTCCGGAGCGTGTGCAGATTTTCGATCGCTCCGCTGCTTCGGTAGTCTTCCGAAATACCAATCGGCGGATTACGAAGAAAGTTCATAGATGTGGTGATCTCGATTTCGTGAGCGGTTTAAAAATTGGTCCTTGCAATCTAGCATTCAAATTGGACGTTATTCTGATTCCAAAATGATCCGAAATTTTCTTCATCGGTCAGAGTTTATTCTTGCTGTGCGGAAATTCGAGATTTAGACAGTAGAGAAAGTAACGGAAGGAATTGTAAATGAGGAACACTTTGGTTAGAGATTATTTATGGGCTTGCGTTGAAGGAAAGATTGACCCTTGTCACTTCCTTTTAGCGTTCGATGTAATTGTCGGTGTTGAAAGCGATAATCTAAATTGCATTTTGATACTGTATACTACTGCAATCTTTTGAGGTGATTCATCTGTTCAGAGACCAATTGGAATGGGAATATTTCCGGAAGTCACGTCGAAATTCAGACCTTCTTTGCATTTGAAAATGGACAAAAATTTGTGACACCCTCAGCAGAAGGTCGATTTAACTCTTTAAACGTATTATGGGAAGAAAAATTGTTGTCGAATTATACAGTCTATACAGAATTGTTCTGGTTTTGCTTTATTGTTGAATCAGCAAAGAATAGAAAATCGGATATTGGGATGCTTTCCTTGGAACGATCAAAAGTTTCAAAGTTTCTTTCCAAGTGTCAAAAACTCGTCGTCCAGATAATTTAAGAATCGAAATCTAAGATTCGATGGGTCATGTAATCTTGAAATTTGAGTCAAAAGAACAGCATGGAATTTCCCTCTTTTCTAACAATATCCAGCTTATCTTGACTCAAATTTCGAGATTATATGAATCACGAAAAAGGCTATAGCTGATTTTTTGCAGACCCTTGCATATTTTATGAATGCATTTTCGAGGCGTTCCACGTGTTCTGCTTAGAGTAAATTTTTACTCGAGAATACTAGGGTTGGCTCATAAGTTCTGAGACTTTTTGAGGTAGATCAAAGGGGTGTTCAACACTGAAGAAAAAAATTTAATCTCCTATAGCCCCTTCATTTGGCAGCACCTCAGTGCTGTTCAAGATGCTCTCCTTCAATTTCAATGTATTTTTTCATGCGATGAATCCAACGATCAAAACATTTCCAAAAATCGAGTTCTGTTAGTTGAGTTGACACCCTGTGACTTCTCACTATTCCCAACAGTGAAGAACGACTAGAAAAGGATTGATTTTGAGGACAGGGACAGCCTCATTTTCGCCGTCGAAGAGTAACCTAATCAACTAACGGAATTCGATTTTTGGCACTGTTTTGAACGTTGGCTGAAAAAAATGCATTGAAATAGGCGGTGAGTCTGTTGAACAGCATCGAAGTGTTGCCGAAAGATAAGGCTATGGGAGTGGATATATATTTTTTAAATTGTCGAAGCTCCGTAGAATCTATTTCAAAAAGTTTCAAATCGATTTGTCACATCCTCGGATTATGTGTGTTTCTTGACAAAAAAAAAAGCCCCTTGAGCGACTCCAGCAAAAAAAAAAAATTTCCCGCCGATCCCTTGTCTGTTTTCTCTTGTAAGCCCGAAACACGTTTCGTGCCACCACAAAAGGAGAACGGATGTGAACCCTACGATCTTGTTAATTTGATCGATTGACTTGATGAAACATTTTCTCGTCAGTAATGCTTACCAAACGGGTTTTTACGACTGTCACGGCGAACTCGTGTGAGGTGACTTCTGGTCGTCAAATCGCTCCCCGTAGTTTGCTCCACTTTCAGTTCACTGCCCTTTTTTCCAGGCTTATCTTCCCTTCTTCCGGGTCGACAAAGAAAGCAAAGAAAGAAATAAACTAAAAAAAAAACTTGCTATCCTGAAACTTTTATGGGATGTTGAAAGACCTGAAATATTTCTCTACTTTTTTTTTCATTTCAGTAGAACTTACGGTACGGGCCTTTTTTCCTGGGTGGTCGTGACTTCACTGTAACTGCTGGTCGGGTTAAGAGTAATCGGTTGGCTCGACCTAGAAACGATTTTTACTATTTGCCTGCATTGCGCTGAGAATTACAGTATGAGAAAACCCCTAATTCTTACTTTTCCAATTCATCGCGAATTGTATTAATGTACTTTGCCAAATTTTCCTGTCGATCACATGAAATAGAGCGACGTACGCAATATTAAATGATTATAATAATGCGCGCTGTATTTCCGTTCGATCGACTTAAATTGCGTGATGATCGCGCAAATAATGAACACTTTGGCAAGCTTTCTAAATCTGCCCAATTATGTACAGTATCTGCTGCCTGCCGCATAATATTTATAGAAAATCATCATGAACGGAGAAGTTACTGCGCATGACAGGCTTTTGGAAAAGTTCTTGAGTTAATAAAAAAAATAACCACGGAATGGTGTGAAATCTCCGAAATATCCTGAATTCGATGATATGACGCCATGTCATGCTTGAATTCTCTATATTTTCTAACAATCGGATTTTCTGCTTTGAATTATGTTCAATCATTTGAGCAAATGTACTCAATCATCAGGAGGAAAACTCTCCGTCCTCAGCAATTTCTTTTTTTTGCGATACTCAATTTAATAGTCTGAGAATTTTTTGATTGCGGAGGTGAGCCCAAAAAAATCAAAGCTGAGCTAAACTCAGGCAGTTGGAGATTTTGCGACTTCGCCCTCTTCGTATTTTTGTTAGACAAAAAATGGTATGTACATTATTCTTGCCATCTCGTCAGAATTATGTCGTAAATACATTGATCGATCTCGGACAATTTTCCACGTTTAAGAATGCGACGAGAAACACGAAGACAAAGCGAAAGTCGAGATTAATCCTCGAACAAGGCGAAATGGAAGGAACTTTCGCATAAAAAACGCGTCTCAAGGGCTTCCTCGATTTTGGAGGAATAAAACCGTGGTTCCTTGTGGAGCAGCTGCGGAGCATTTACGATAATGACCCCATTTGTTTTCTTCTTCTTCTGCTCCTTTTCCGTCATCTTCGAGCCACACAACATAACAAATCCGAGCTCGGGGGTTTTTTTTTTCTCTTCTGCTGCTTCCGTGTAACGATGGAACGTGTGGGAATGTTGGCGTTGCCGTCGTTCATCATTCTGTGTGTGTGTGTGAGTGTGAGTGTGTGCAACAGTTGATCTCGTCGGACTCGACGTCACATGACATGAAGGGGAAGTCTCGTCACTTTCGCTTATGCCTCGCTTGGTCCCTTCTTGGATGCTGTAATGACGCCTCACGCGTCATCGACATCTACGAATCGTAACCTCTCTCTCTCTCTCTAAAGAAAAAAAGGAAAGACAGTCGACTAAGAATAAAAACCGAGCCCCTTTCGGGGATTACGAAAGGTTTCGTCGGTCGGAAAAGGTTAACGTTTCTTTCACGTGTCGCTGAATGAAATGGGGTTTCGCCGCCCGCTATGATGGAAAAGGGTACTAAAGATCCTTTTTCTTTCGCACTGACGGGTCTCGTGTTGGATTCCTTCGGAAAAGGGGCGAAACGAATGGGGCTACACTTTCGTTCAACACGAATCCCTTCAGTCCGGTTTGCGTTCGGTCGTAAAAGATTGAGCTTTATGTTGAGAGCAACGCCTTTCGATTCAGAGATCCGATCTCAGACGGATCGAAGAAATGCCTCACGGAATCAGTCCGGATTCTATAAATAGTTGCATTTTTTTGTGTGTGCTTTTGATTGCACTTCCGCGTTTTGGAATGTGGGATTTCTACAGTTGATCTCTTTTTCCATGCGAGGGTATTTTTAAAAGTTCGGAGACATTTTCATCAGCCGTTTTTCCTCAGCGAACTTGAAACATTGATTTTCAAATTTCCCTCGTTTCTTGAGGGTTACTCCCATTTTATTTCATCCCTAGGATAATAAATGGGATGCAAAAATCAGCATTCGTGCTTTTTTGCGAGCTTCATGATTTCTTCACGTTCTCAATTAAGGAATTCACGTTCTCAATTAATAAAAAAAATTTTGCCTGGCAAGGTTCAGATTACGAATTTCACGAGAAGCTTTACTTTTACATGGAAATTTTTATTGCATCGTGCGTCTTTGAGAATTGGTTCTGTTAAATTACTGTATTTTCGAAACCCTGTTTTTGCTTGAAGATGGGTTAAAAACGTGAAGCTGGCATATTTTTTGTGTGTGCTGGATCCGATGAATTACTGAATAATAAATGTCAGAAGAAGCTGAAATATCAAGGCTTATTGGTAGAATAACGTTTTAAATATTATCAACAATAAGAGGGTCAATAGTAGAACTTTGGGAAACTATGCGGAACTTGAGTCTGAGTTTCTTCCTGAAATGTGATCGACGTCTTCTGCCTTTTTGCGGTGTTGGTTGATGAACGAGGTGCTGGCAGGAGCAGATGCGGTCGGAGTGATCAATGCCACCCTGTTGCAAAACTTTTTGCAATAACAGTTGGCCCGATTTCTGCGATAAACTGTCCGTGTCAGCGGAGGCCGTAGAACAGCTGACTCCAGCGAAAAACTTTTTAGACATTGCAATTATCTCCGTCTGTGTATTCAGAAAAAAAATTTTTCGGATTTCGCAAACAACCCATTTCGGGCAGTATTTTTCTTCAAATTTATGATCGGCGCCAGTCCGTCGCATGAAACTTTCTACTCTGATTAAAATGTATTGTTACGTCAGGCAATTCGTATTTTTGAATTTCTTTTCCACATTCTACGTGATCAAAATGTAAAAAAATCTTGAATAAGAAAAAATCGTTTTTACGTTTGCGGCGGACAGAAGTGGTAGCAATTTTATTTATTTCTTTCTATTCGCGGACACGGTTTTTTTTTTCTCTCGGTACAGTATTGCCGAGAACCGTTTTCCTTCTTAAATTTGTATGCCCTCGGGCTAATTTGAAATTCAGCGAGGAAAACGTGCACACGCTTTCTTCGAGCTCCTCGGTGCTTGGTCGTGTCACCCAGTAAGGAAACAGCGAAAAGAAATGCAGCGTATTTGTTCCCCCTTTTTTTCGGCTCATTTTCACGGAATTTCGTCAGTGTTGATGAGGTGGTTATTGATTGGACCCGTCTTAAACTTTTGAACGGTTACTTTTTTGATGCATCAAAATTTTTTTTTGAGTCGCTGATGAAGTTAAGATTGAAGGCGTTTTTTTTTCAAGGATACGCACTACGCTAAATCTTTTCCGTAAAAATGATCACGGTTGATTTGGAAATACGGTTCGCGATGCAATTTCTACGGAGATGTAATTGAACCGGATTTTGAAATGGATGTTTAAATGCAAATTTTACGCTTTTCATGATGAAACTGTCTCCGTATCAGCTACGAGGTTTACATCACAAGTTTTGCAAGTCACCCCTGACCTGATTAGAATCTCGTTTTTATGGAATGAGGTGAACGCATTAAAAACTTAAATATGATTATTTTCTGAACGCCTCAGGAAAAAATTTGAATTTTAAAAGTTGAAAGCTACTGAAAAGTTGTACTCGCCCGTGTTGAAGCGAAGAGAAGGGGAATAATTGGCAGTGCATATTACCGTACTCCGAAGAAATAAAGTCACATTTGCCTGCTTCAGTAATTTTTAAGCGATTAAATCGTTGCCAAGTAGAGTAATTTACAATATTTCAAATGCTTTCATGAATCTTCTCAGTGCCGATCTCCGAGATGCAAAGAATAAATTTCCCTGGAGCCAATCTTCTCATCTGGGAGATTTTTTTGTTAGTAATATTTAATGTGAATGTTCCCAGCAAATTTCCAATTGGTAAAGAAACCGTTACCCAAGTCAGGGTTGCAAAAGAATCAAACCCTTCGTAAACGCGGAAAGTTTTGCTTCAAGTCTTGTAATGAATTTCGCTGTACTTCGGAACATTCTGACAGAGTAACCTGGGTAGTTTCGAAAAGCATTTAAAAACTTTTTAGCACCCCCGTACGTAATTTCGATTGGAAATACAGTACGTCGTTGAGTTCAATAAAAAAAATAACTTGAGTGGTGTAACTGGTGTTTGTGACACGATAATATGCAATTCCTGAAGAAATCATCGAAGCATAAAAATCGAAGGTATGGTCATTCGAGCGTCGAGAGGGGGGAAAAAAAGAAAGAAAATTCCGGAGAATGTCGTCAACAATTATTTTCTCGTCAACTCATCTTCCGCGAAATATTTGCTTCCTGATCTATCGTCGAAGCTGTTCATCGCCACGGGAATGACGACTGGAGAATGAAAAATAATAATATTATGCAATCGCTTTCGTTTCCGCCGACCGACTGCTGCTTTCAAGTTTATTCCCAGATGATTTCATCATTTGTTTTCGAAGCGCGACAATCTTTCGATGCGTTCGGGGGAAGAAACACTGTCGTCATTCAAGGGCTTTTATTGCGGCAACTGAAGCAAACATATGCGAGATTTGAACGTTTTTTTTTTTTCGTATATACTGACTAATTTCATTTGCGTAACTGGGAATGATCCGGGTTTATGCTATTTTTCATTATTCCACGCTGACGATTGGCCTGTCATTCATTTCCACTCGCAAGCATTATTCAGGGTAGTGCTATTTTTTGCGAGATGCGTTGCTCTTATGAACTTATATGTTGATGGAGTACAATATTTTTTATACTTTTTATGATCCACGTACTCAAGGTTTAAAGATATTTTTCAGCATCTTAAAATTTACATGAACCTTGAGAACGTCAATTAGTGAATTTTTTCAAATCTTCGAATAATTCCGCACGAAAATCTCTCCGTCGATTTTGTGATTTTCGACGTTATATTCTGAAAAGTCGAATATCAAAAGCCAAGTTTAGAAATCAAGAAAGATTTCTCAAAAGGAATCGCGACAGATGTACGAGTATGTCCTCTCTTTGACATAAACTTTTATAAAATTTGATGCATGTGATTCTCTATTGATTTAAGAGCTTTTCGAATTCCCCGTAAAATGCATCGCTCTTCACTATTCCGAAGATGATCAAATCACGCCATTTTTCAGCGTAGATTGTCCTCCATCTCCCTTTTATTTTCGAATACCAATGAGAAACCCATAAAATCTAGGCTTAACTGTACTGCATTTTGTTACCACTTCGAATCTTGAAAGCTCAGATAATTATAAAACTCTTCCAAGTCTTTATATACGGTACAGTATTATTTTGCAAAGAAAGGGACATTCCATGTTCTGGTGTTGTTTCCTTTCCAGTATTCCAGATTTTGAAATGACTGATTTCGTGAGGGAAAAATGTTTCGAATTACGATTTAAAAGTCGATCTTTCAGTGACCTGAATGCAGGTCAGGTTTTGGAAGAAACCCCATATCCTCGAGTCCAATTTGCAATAAAAGTTTACCGCATCGCATAAACCGCCCGAGCTGAAAATGTCATGTCTCTAAGGATTTTATTTTAGCACGGAGAGCTTATCATCATCGATCCGCTTGGTGAAAGTAAAAGAGAAGAAAATTTGATTCACCGCGCGAAGAATACCAAAAATGTTCGAGTTGCAGTATTTTTTATGACTGTTTTTTTCCTCTCTCTCTCTTCCAAACGTGAATTCGAAGTATATGAATTAGGGGTTTTGCTTGCAATTACCCCAGAGCATATTCGTAAATTTTGAACGGAATTCTAGGCTCTGATTTCCTCCGGTCGTCGACGAATTTGCGTAGAAAATCATGGTGATCGATAGGGGAATTAAATGGCGGGTCTGACATTACGGAACGGAAGGAAGGTGCCAATAACTTTCACGCCCTCACGTAGCTGTGCATAGATTCCCTTTCATTGCTGGAACTCACGCTGGGTTCGCCTGCTGAGAAACTAGAAGAATAAAAAAATAATACTGTAATAATAAAAAAGTTCGCAAGGAGGGCAAGGATCTCGGGAGAAATTAGCAGGAATCCCAGATTATGCCTCGACAATCTAGCTGCTGTGTGTCCGGTTTTTTTCTCCTTCAAATTAAGTTTCATTTTTCCAAACATGGACTTCGAATAATTTTTGGGTATTCTACCACTTTGATGTTGTGAGAGTTTTTTTTTTTGTAAAACATGGTCATTTACCACTTTTGAAACGAGGGCGAGGATCTCATGAGACTTCGTCAAGAAGCTCGAATACCACAGAAAATCAAGCTGATGTGTTTCTCATTCAGTTTTGCTTATAAATTGTACTTTAAAATATATCTTTTTTTGGAAGATTATATAATTAAAAGTGCAAAAGATTTCTTCTGAAAAAATGTAGCATGATTTTTTTATGGGATGGATTTTGAATCTTTTTTGGAGACTCCACTACATTACTTTGAAGATGTGATAATTTTCATATACAATTTGGCGGTCAGCCATTTTTGCGGGGACTTTTTGGTTGCAGGAATTCAACAATATTTGCGGATATTGATCACTTTCATTCAAGAACAAAGCACGATTGTGAATCGGCATTGAAGGAACGCTAATTAATCGATTATATTAATCGCTAATTAACGAGATAATTTACACAGCTCTTGGCGCGTGGAAAAATAAACTGGGAATTATGAAGAGAAACATTTACATTGAGACCTGTGTAATTCTCTCACGTATCCCGACTACGTGACGTCAAGTTTGTGGAATTCGTATCCGTGATTACCCGAGGCTAAATAATGTAAAACTGAATGGACTCATCAAGTACTTTTTATGCACGATGAAGCTTAATTTAACATTGAAGCACTCACACAAGCCCTTTTCTAGCTGCTTTGATTTCAATTTTTTAAAATATTGGTCATAAAAATCCTTGATATTTTTTGTGTGGACCATTCGGGGCAAAAAGTACCACCAGTGGTATGCGTACCACCCGCTTGAAAAGTCTTTAATGGGAGGTAACGTGGCTCCTTTCATCGCCTCCGCTCTGCGGACACTTGATTTACTTTCCGGTTCGGGGCATTTTTCGAAAGCGAGCCTTTGTCGACAGCCTGCAGTCTAATTTTAAACTAATCTTGTTCAAATTTATTCCAGCTAATCTTGAGATGCATGAATGAAGAGAAAAATTTGCGAAATTTCCGGTGCCTAGGAACTGCAGTGCGGCATACATCAGTGCTAAACTTTCACAGAACGCGGTTTTTTTTTTTTTTCAATCCTCGTATAATTTTTCGTTTTATGTGTTCCTTGAGGAAAAGGCTGAAATTTTGGTTTGCAGTGGCTATTTTCAGTTTTCTCGGAGTCAACCAAACTTCGCCCGTTTCGAACTTGAACTGAGCCAAAGCTAGTCGGACGATTTTCTTCGTATCCGAATGTGGAAATCTTCTGACTGAGTGGATTTAACGAGCTTGTTGACGGACTAGCGTAAATTAATCTGCAACGCTGCTCTAAAAAAATAAACTGGCGACTTTTGAAGGATTTTTCTCAGAATTTTATCTTCAAAAATATGCAGTTCACAAAATCCGTTTTGCATTCGGTTCCTTTTCCACCCCAAACGAAATGTGATTTTCATGTCCTGCATTTTCCTCCGAGCAATGTTGAATTCATTATTTTTTTCGGCAGTGCTCTTATATTTTCGGAGTCTCGTTGAGGGGAATTAAATGATTGGTATGTGCTGATGTTCTGGACCGCTTTCCAATTTTAACTCACCTAGGATGAAAAGAATAAGAAGCATTTTTATCACTGGGTGAAGTTAAGCTTCTTTTTTTACGCTTGCATGTTCCTTGAATTTAAAAGGCACTTAAGTCAGTACAGTATTTAGATTGATATATGAAATTCTTCTTGATCATTTCCCGGATCTGACGAGCATAGTCCACTGAAAAAAAAAAATGCTCTGACCAAGTACAGATTTTTTTGATGGCGATGCTGAGTGAGAATTCGGCTCTAAAATGTCCAAGAAGTTGTTATGCTAGTGAAAGGCTTCTCTCAAATCTTTTTATTGTTCTCCCGTTGATTGGAGTGATTTCGAGTTCTCGAAAAAACTTCATTTCAAGCCTCTTTCAACACTTTTGAACCAGCAAATTTTTTATTTGCCATGCGATTAGCTTCTGAAGGCGTGATTCCGTTGTTAATTACTGCCGTTTATATTAGCTATTGGTCCACTGCACATTTAGTCTACGGGTTTGCTGAGCCAATTCTTTTCGCGGAATTCAAAACTTCGGATGAGGAAAAGTTACCTTTCGGATCGAACGTCATATGCACTCGACTCAGTGTTCAGAAATAAAAAAGAAAGGCTGCCGCCTCAAGAGAATCACGAAAACGCCTTTCGAAGTGGTGATTCAGTGGGACGAACAACGAGCTGCTAAATGTCTGTTGTGTGCGACGCCAATTACTGATCGATAATGCGATGAATTTCGGGAGTCGTAAAAGGGGTTAATTACGGAACGGCACGTGAATAGCCCCAGTCGTGATTTTCTCTCTCTCTCTCTCTCTCTCTCTCTTTCTCTGTTCCGCCCTTTTTGTCGGCGAATTTCTTTTGTGAAAGCAAACGTGTCTTGTTCAATCCTCGGGCTTTGTTGTGAGGGAGGATAAGTCGAACCAGGGAGATGAAACATGTGCGTTTCTTTTTTGCCGAAAATTACGAGCTGGGCGGTTGAAAGGTCTGCATGTTTGCTTCCGTCTTTTTTCTCTCGTGATGACGTGATCCTGAGGTAAAAAAAAAAAAAGTTTTTTGTTCGTTTGCTTTTGGTAGTTATGACGTTCCGAGGGATTTTTGTTTGTTTGTTTGTGGCGAGTTGGAGAAAGTTACTTCATCGGAGAATTTTCGTCGCTTCGTGTGTACACACATACACGCACGCCCATGTCTTTTATTTTATTTTTTTTCAAAAATCGTCGGTTTTCTATTGCTCGAGTTTGTTTTGGGCTGGACTTTAATGTTGCTCGGTGTTCCCGCCAAAGCGAAGGTCTTTTTTTCTCCTTCTATTCAACTGTGAAGCTTGAAGTTAATGGTTTCCTGGTGAAGCTGCTGCTGTGCGTGATTTTTGAACCTAGTGACCGAGGACTTTCTCGTTCTGAAGCTTTTCAACTTTTCAATGTCTATACGTTTATGGAAATTGAAAGTTCTTGGACTGTTTCGTAACGCGGGCTTTCGGAATAGAATCTGCTCCTTTCCATACTGAAATTTTGTTTTTTATAGAAAGTTGCTGTAAAATAAAAAACATCTATAAACCTCCCCATTTTAAAGGTGCTCGAAAATTTCCATCTTTTGTGGGAAATTTGAAATCCGTAAGATAATTGTTTTCTCGATCGCGACGCTGAAAAGTTTTAGTTCGCGTAGATGTAACCCATATAGTTACGAAAGGATCACGACTTTTGTATTTTCTTGCTTCGAGGAATTGTAAAAATCTTTTCACCAGATGTGCCACAAATTTCAATGTTTCCTTCCAGATTTTTAAACTTCACATACTGCTGACCTTTCAGTGTTTTGGACGCTGTAGTTGAGATTATTCAGTTTAATTATTTTTTTCTCAAGAACTTGCATCAATAATTTTCCATGCTTTGAATAAAACAAATTTGAATGGTTATTCTTTGGGTTGACTTCTGCTCGTAATTTTTGAACTGAAAACGACGCTGCTTTGAAGAAGAAAGTAAGGTTTGTTGACCTGACGTCCTGAACCTGGATTGACTTTTTGGAATTTTATCTTCAGGGTTGGATACATTTCTTGAATGAGGTCCACCCTGTAGGGCTCAGCATTGGATGTTCCGTTGATCGCGTTTTTCTTAGGGGAAGTTTTCCGGAAGAATTTCTTTCTCCAGAGTCATTCAGTCGATTATTCCGCAGTTTACCCGCTTTATTTTAATTTTGTTTTGCCCGTTTCCGCAGTTTAGTCGAGTGATTCATCAGCGGGTCAAGAAACTGACGCTGAAAAGATTTTCCGAATCGTTACTTCCTCCCCCAACTAGCTAATTGGGGTGCTGATCAACTCGAAGCGTTTCTCGCTCACTTGCGCGCGGGCAGTTGATTTCTTTTCTATATAGTTTTCTCTATAGCCTTTGATGGAAAAAAGAACGACATTTCTCCGAGGAAGTAGGAAGAGGGGAAAAAACAAATTTTGACGCATGAAGCGAGATTTCCTCTGCCCGTCCGAGCGAATCGCGGTTTAATTTGGTGCGATGTGGGCGCTTGGAAACGAAAGAATGACCGGGCATTTGCTTGACTAGGCGGGATCAGGTCCGTAACGATTCGTCTGCAATGTATCTTTTTATTTTTCTTGAATTTTCTTTCTATTTATTAAAGCGATAATAATTATTTTTTTGCCTGCTGCGAAGTCCGGCAGTGAAAGCCGGAGAAACGTCGGTTTTCTTCGCTCGAGAAACACTTGATGAGGTTCTCGGCGTATTTGCGTAATGCGTCGTGCTGCGATTTTTGGTCGATTTTTACGTCTTTCGAATGCTGAACGTTTTTTTTTTTTTTTCATAGAGAAAGGAGTAGAAATGTTTCTTGGATACCATATAATGTCAACTAATCAGTTGATTGAAATCGTTGCAAATGACGAAACATTCTCTGGTCCGATTTCGTCACTCGAGTACGTTTGAAATCTTCCGGGGTTGAAACGCATTCGTGTTGAACAAAAATGATACTTTGAAGTAGGAGAATTTTTCCGATTCAACAGATTTTAAGCCTATTTCAGACTTAGTAGAAACAGGTTTGCTTCATGATAATATGTATATAAATTGGCTCTTATTCATTGTTGAGACCTGTTCATTATCTTTGACGTGGCAAGAGGTAAAAGTGAGCAATGAAACGCTTTTTATGAACCCGACTCGCGTCAATTGACTTGAACCCTTCATTTTATGACCATAAATATGTTCTAGCTTTCTAATTTTTTTATGGAATGCTAATCTGCGCGTCGTAATGCCAAGGAAGCAGATTCAGAGTGAATTAGTTGTCAGAAGTTACGTCTGTTCCGATAACAAGACTTAGTGACCTTTGTCCTCGTAAAGGGTCAGAAATATTCAACTTCCTCACTTGGGACACCTTTCACTTATTTATTCGTTCAGTTGTATTAAAGTGAGTTTATTGGTGTTATATTTTTCTGCTTTTTTTCATAGCTTATATAAGTTTCGAATGCGCAAGTGATAAATAAGTCTTCATTCAGCGTACATTTCAACAAATTTGTCGGGCTTCGTACAGTGTTACTGAAGTACTGTTGAACATTCTTTGCTTGACTGAAATGACTGTGTCCCTGAAATCTGTTTTGATCATCTGTAATTTTTATTTTCGAAAAGAAGACATTGGATTTGTTACTTAGCAAACTTTTCATTCAAAGAAATTGTTAGTTTTTATTAGATTTTTTATTAAAAACGAAATGAAAGTTTTTTTCTTATTAAAAAATACACCGAAGCTTATTTTCGAGTGGTGCTCCAGAATGTCAGCAAGAAAATCTCGGTCCAACACCCAAATGCTCTCATTAAAAATACGGTATTTTGAATTTAGAAAAGTAGACACAACCCAAGTCTTTAGATTGTTTGTATCTAGAGATGGTACACACGCAACCATAATGCCTCACGTGCTTATTCGAACTTCAGCTTAGATGTCGCATCAATCATATTATTGAAATTGACTATATTCTATATAGAGGTTCCAGAAAATTTTCTTTGGACTTATTTTATGGATGTATCACATTTTCAGAGTTACACTACTTTCTCTTTTTTTTCGGAGTGATGCATGTGCTCCTGTCGAGGGGTGTGGTCATGAAAAGACCCTGCGTTACCGTTACCCAACTGATTTCCATTGACTTCATTCATGGGGAAGCCTGAATGCCTCCAAAGATCGATTTTATGTGTATATAGTAAATATTTTTTTCCTCTGAGGTGTGCCTGCATGATGTCAGGGGTTTTGAGTTGCCCGAGTAATTATTAGATTTATTACGCAACTGTTCTGGCAGCCTGGTAACGCCAAGATTACGTCGGATTCGTTCCTTGGTTTTCAATCCCGAGAAAGAATCGTGGGAATCATTGAAGACCGGTTTTCAGATAGGTTCGTGTTACTGGGAAAATTGGAAGCCTTCGGAACGTCAGTTTTTTTTCGATTTTTTTTTTCGTGTGCAAACTCGAGGGTTGCAATTGCGGTCGAAGCGTGGAACAATTTTCGAGAATCACGACGGGATTCGTCACGGTTTTCGATTTTCTTTCCAGATCCAGCGTGAAGGTTATGATTTGCTCGACGTTAAATGTCCCATTGAGAGCGGTTTATGTAAATGTTCTTGATAATTTCGTTGGGCTTTACATCGTCCAGGATAATATCTAAAACGTTTACCAGCGGGATGTCGAATTGATTTGCAAGAATCGCCCTTCGATTTCAGCGCCTCTCGATGTTTTTGCTGCAATTTGGACACGATACTTTGCGAAACTGGTCGCATTAAAATGTAAGACATGGAATTGAACAAGTCGATTTAAGCCGCAAAAAGTTATAAGTTTCTGCTGGAAAATACTGCACATTTATGAAGAAAAAAATCTCTTGATCTGGTAATATTCGGAGATCTTCAAGTTGAAAATTTGAGATTTCATTCTTTCGTTTGAAAAGACAGAACGGCAAACACTCGTGTTAATTTTTTTGCATGTATAAAAGGGAACCAGTATAAAGTATGATTCGTGCTTTTTGTTTTGGTTTTCGATAATCTCGATGAGGAATTTAGGCCGTGTCCAATTTTTCGGCGCACCTTTCAAAAGATAAATTTTTGGTCTCTGGTCAAGAAAATGCGTCAATTTGAGTGTTTTTTTTTTTAAATAGTAGGGGAACTTTTAAAAAATTGGGTACAAGGAAGCTGGCTGGTGAAAAAGCATCTTCTTGTGAGGTGGATAGAAAAAAAAATGCCCTGCGCATCTGTGCGATGATGAGCCTTCTCATGTTGCGTGTTTGCGCGAAAGCTCGTGGATATTACATTACGAGTTTCCCATGATGTTTCGGTTAAGACCATGGTAGAATGATAATGAGCCCAGCCAGGGCTCGGAGCAGCCCTCGATATGCATAATTTTCAATGTGTATGCACAGCCCCGGTGGATTCCGGTTATCCATCATCAAAAACATCATCAAAAGAGTAAGGGACACATCCGAAGGCGTGGCACGCGATCGTGAAAATTCCGAGCGTGTCGATAACCAAGCGTGAAAGTCTCCTTTCCCAGTCCGCGACTTCCTGCTGGGATGCTTTCGGGGAAAAGGCACTGGGACCAGCAAATTAGTCTCTAAAAGCACCAGGACATTGGCTAATATTCAGTTATTTTTTTGCCAATTACAATACGTTTTTTGTGTGTGTGTGTGTGTGAGCGAAGCAAAAAAATCATCACGACACTTGATGTGATGACGAAGGACGGAAGGGTTCTTGTATCGCTGTGCTTTCTTCTGTAACATTACTTATCGAACAGGCTATTAAATCGGTTTTGATACTAAATGCTGCAGTTTCCTTTGAGCGATAGGGTTTTTAAGAATTTTTATTAACTTATATTTGCTCAATATTTCAAGCGTTTATTAACTGCACCATGCTTTTAGGCAGCTGTTCTGAGACAACACTGTGCGAACCGTGGAACATTTTGGGGTTTTTGCGGGGGAAATTAGGCGAATGCAAGCGTGGAAGAAAACATCGTGTAATTTCATTTATCCATCGAAATATTACGCAAATCGCAGCGGTCTGTAGCTTAGATGGGCTTGGCTGAAAATGCATGCAATACTGAAAAATAATTTTGATAATATACTCGTATTACCGAGAAAAGCTCCGTAGTCCTGTTCCTATAGCGATTACTTTCAGCCGTAACATATTTTCCTTGAGTAATTTCTATCTGCTTGATGATGAATGAAAGGCCGTACTCTTTAGTACTTGTGGCCTATACTGGGACTTACAGTATATTGGGCGCAGCGGCATTTTTCGCAAAGTTTTTGGAGATCGATCTGATCTCAATTCGCTCAAATATGGTTATCCGTGCGGATGTGAGGTCTGAAAGCATTCCTTATCTGCAACAATTTTTCATCCCCTTCAGGAGCACCCTGTGAATTTCAGTAAAACGGTATTTATTCTGGATGATGGACATTGCGATCAATTTCATCGTAAAATTATGCTGAAATGTTCAGGCAAAGGATTCGCTGTCTTGTGTCAATATAAATGGTGAAAGGAGCTCGAGAAGAAAACATCTATCGAAAATTGTCAGCTGCAACAGAGCTGAAACGCAGAACCGGAACCTGTGTTTGAAAATTTTTTCCAAGTCTGTGATGAAAAAGATGATGATAAAAAAAAAAGTTTGAAGAGAAAATATGTATCTTGTCGTCCTCGGCAAATTCTTGGGCCGTACGGAACCCCGTTACGCTCCTGCACACGGAGGAACTCGTTTGCTTTCCAACGGAAGTTTCCCTCCGCTTTTTTCCCCCTCTTTTCAATCAGCTTCGTTGCTCGGGAGCCGGAAGTGTCACAATTTTTTTGTTGATTATGTCATTAAAAAAAAAAGGGAAGGAATCCGGGAAGAGGAAGCCAACCGATGACAAGAAGCCTCCGTTGGCCAATAACCTGAGTCGGGTTCTCGCTATTAGGAATTCTGTCACGCCCCACGTGTTTTTGCAACTTGTTGTGTCTGAAGGCGATGATGGCATAATCAAGCTTATTTATCCGGAAGAAGACACTTTTCCTTTTCCGCCGTTTTTTTTTCTTTCTGAGATTAACGCCTCGCGGAAATTGCCTGATGCAATTTATTTTGTGCATTTCAACTGAAGAAGAAATGTTTGGATGCTGGCATTTTATACGAAATGCGGGGATCGGTTCATAAGTACGATTATGTCTTTTCTGAGATTTATGCCTCGTGAAAAATGGCTGATGCAATTTATTTTTTGCATTTCAACAGGAGAAAAACTGTTTGGATGCTGGGAATTCGCTGCATTTGATACGAAATGCGGGGATCGGTTCATAATTACGTCGTTTCTGAGATTGACGCCTCGCGAAAAATGTCTGATTCAATTTTTTTCGCGCACTTCAACATGAGAATGAAGAAATGTTTGAATGCAGAAAATTCGCATTTGAAGCGAAAAACGTGGATCGATTCATAAGTACGAGTATTTGTTCTCTGAGATTAACGCCTCGCGAAAAATGGCTGATGAAATATATTTTTCGAATTTAAACGGAAAAATAAATCTTAGAATGCTGGAAATCCGCTGCATTTGATGCGAAACGCGGAGATCGATTCATAATTATGTCTTGCTTTCGAATTATTCTGTGAACAAACATGGACCTAATTTTCACAAAACACTACTTGATCATTTCCTCCGTTTAGTGCCAATTTTTGCTCATCGAGGGTTGAAACGACGCGTAGACAGAGAGTTGACAGTGTACAATACCTCACTGCAAAAGTAAGTTCAGCTAACTTTGCAAGTACGCCACTTGCACTCAACTATTTCAAAATCACGACGGGATTCGTCACGGTTTTCGATTTTCTTTCCAGATCCAGCGTGAAGGTTATGATTTGCTCGACGTTAAATGTCCCATTGAGAGCGGTTTATGTAAATGTTCTTGATAATTTCGTTGGGTTTTACATCGTCCAGGATAATATCTAAAACGTTTACCAGCGGGATGTCGAATTGATTTGCAAGAATCGCCCTTCGATTTCAGCGCCTCCCGATGTTTTTGCTGCATTTGGACACGATACTTTGCGAAACTGGTCGCATTAAAATGTAAGACATGGAATTGAAAAAATCGATTTAAGCCGCAAAAAATTGGAAGTTTCTGCTGCACATTTACGAAGAAAAAATCTCTTAATCTGGTAATTTTCGGAGGTCTTCAATTTGAAAATTTGAGATTTCATTCTCTAATTTGAATAGACCGAACGGCAAACACTCGTGTTAATTTTTTTGTATGTATAAATGGGAACAAGGATAAAGTATGATTCGTGCTTTTTGTTTTGGTTTTTGATAATCTCGAGGAATGTAGGAATCAAGCCTTACAAAAGATAAATTTCTGGTATCTGGTCAAGAAAATGCGTTACTTTGAGTGGTTTTTTTTAAAGAGTGGGGCAACTTGAAAAAAATTGGGTACAAGAAAGCTGGCTGGTGAAAAAGCATCTTCTTGTGAGGCGGATAGAAAAAAAAAATCCCCTGCGCATCTGTGCGATGATGAGCCTTCTCATGTTGCGTGTTTGCGCGAAAGCTCGTGGATATTACATTACGAGTTTCCCGTGATGTTTCGGTTAAGACCATGGTAGAATGATAATGAGCCCAGCCAGGGCTCGGAGCAGCCCTCGATATGCATAATTTTCAATGTGTATGCACAGCCCCGGTGGATTCCGGTTATCCATCATCAAAAGAGTAAGGGACACATCCGAAGGCGTGGCACGCGATCGTGAAAATTCCGAGCGTGTCGATAACCAAGCGTGAAAGTCTCCTTTCCCAGTCCGCGACTTCCTGCTGGGATGCTTTCGGAGAAAAGGCACTGGGACCAGCAAATTAGCCTCTAAAAGCACCAGGACATTGGCCAATATTCAGTTATTTTTTTTGCCAATTACAATACTTTTTTGTGTGTGTGTGTGAGCGAAGCGAAGAGATCATCACGACACTTGATGTGATGACAAAGGACGGAAGGGTTCTTGTATCGCTGTGCTTTCTTTTTTAACATCACTTATCGAACTGGCTATTAAATCGGTTTTGATACTGAATGCCTCAGTTTCCTTTGAGCGATAGGGTTTTTAAGTATTTTTATTAATTTCTATTTGCTCAATATTTCAAGCGTTTATTAACTGCACCATGATTTTATAGGCAGCTGTTCTGAGACAACACTGTTGCCGAAAAATTTTTGGGGTTTTTGCGGGGGAAATCAGGCGAATGCAAGCGTGGAAGAAAACATCGTGTAATTTCATTTATCCATGGAAATATTACGCAAATCGCAGCGGTCTGTAGCTTAGATGGGCTTGGCTTAAAATGCATGCAATCCTGACAAATAATTTTGATAATATACTCGTATTACCGAGAAAAGCTCCGTAGTCCTGATCCTAAGGCGATTACTTTCAGCCTTAACATATTTTCCTTGAGTAATTTCTATCTGCTTGATTATGAATGAAAGCCCGTACTTTTTAGTACTTGCGGCCTATATACTCAGACTTAAAGTGTACAGTATTGGGCGCAGCGGCATTTTCCGCAAATTTTTTGGAAATCAATCTGATCTCAATTCGCTTAAATATGGTTATCCGTGCGCATGAAGTTTGAAAGCATTCCTTATCTGCGAAAATTTCCCATTCCCTTCAGGAGCACCCTGTGAATTTCAGTAAAACAGTACTTATTCTGGATGATGGACATTGCGATCAATTTCATCGTAAAATTATGCTGAAATGTTCAGGCAAAGGATTCGCTGTCTTGTGTCAATATAAATGGTGAAAGGAGCTCGAGAAGAATACAAATATCGAAAATTGTCAGCTGCAACAGAGCTGAAACGCAGAACCGGAACCTGTGTTTGAATTTTTCCAAAGTCCTGTGATGAAAAAAAATTTAAATAAAAAAAAAGCTTGAAGAGAAAATATGTATCTTGTCGTCCTCGGCAAATTCTTGGGCCGTACGGAACCCCGTTACGCTTCTGCACTCGGAGGAACTCGTTTGCTTTCCAACGGAAGTTTCCCTCCGCTTTTTTCCCCCTCTTTTCAATCAGCTTCGTTGCTCGGGAGCCGGAAGTGTCACAATTTTTTTGTTGATTATGTCATAAAAAAAAAGGGAAGGAATCCGGGAAGAGGAAGCCAACCGATGACAAGAAGCCTCCGTTGGCCAATAACCTGAGTCGGGTTCTCGCTATTAGGAATTCTGTCACGCCCCACGTGTTTTTGCAACTTGTTGTGTCTGAAGGCGATGATGGCATAATCAAGATTATTTCTCCGGAAGAAGATACTTTTCCTTTTCCGCCGTTTTTTTTTCTTTCTGAGATTAACGCCTCGCGGAAATTGCCTGATGCAATTTATTTTGTGCATTTCAACTGAAGAAGAAATGTTTGGATGCTGGCATTTTACACAAAATGCGGGGATCGGTTCATAAGTACGATTATGTCTTTTCTGAGATTTATGCCTCGTGAAAAATGGCTGATGCAATTTATTTTTCGCATTTCAATAGAAGAAAAATGTTTGGATGCTGGAAATTCGCTGCATTTGATACGAAATGCGGGGATCGGTTCATAATTACGTCGTTTCTGAGATTGACGCCTCGCGAAAAATGTCTGTTGCAATTTTTTTTGCGCATTTCAACATGAGAATAAAGAAATGTTTGAATGCAGAAAATTTGCATTTGAAACGAAAAACGGGGATCGATTCATAAGTACGAGTATTTGTTCTCTGAGATTAACGCCTCGTTAATGCTGGAAATCCGCTGCATTTGATGCGAAACGCGGAGATCGATTCATAATTATGTCTTGCTTTCGAATTATTCTGTGAACAAACATGGACCTAATTTTCACAAAACACTAATTGCTCATTTCCTCCGTTCAGTGCCAATTTTTGCTCATCGAGGGTTGAAACGACGCGTAGACAGAGAGTTGACAGTGTACAATACCTCACTGCAAAAGTAAGTTCAGCTAACTGTGCAAGTGCGCCACTTGCACTCAACTATTTCAAAGTGCCAATTTTTGCTCATCGAGGGTTGAAACGACGCGTAGACAGAGAGTTGACAGTGTACAATACCTCACTGCAAAAGTAAGTTCAGCTAACTTTGCAAGTACGCCACTTGCACTCAACTATTTCAAGTGATGGAAATATTTCTTAAATATATTTATTATATCTCGCTACTATACAAAATTGTGTTTCAATCAGAAAACATCCTTTCATTTCGGTCAGTGGTGGTGAAGCATTCACATTTCGAATTGTTGAGCAAGACGTCGTTCATGTCAGGTCTAAATGTGAAAAACAACCCCACAGCGATTCAACAGAGAATCTCATCAAATCTTTTGATTGGTTCCACGGTTGTTTAAATACTGTATTTACAACTGATGAACTTGTGTACTCAAAAAAACTTCGCTTCAGAAACTCCCTGACCACCGGTCGATAACTCTCCACATAACCTTGATAGTTTCTCTTGTTTTTTCATGCCTTTCGAAATCAACCTGGAGAAGAAATCTTCCCGAAATGAGATTGCGCAACAATAATCGGTCAAATTTTGCGGGTTGTCCGAAACATGAATCGTCCTGCACTTCTTGATTTTAATCCTTCCGTTCATCTCTCAGAAATTTGATCGCAGCACTGGAAATGTCGAGGAAGATTACGAAATGATCGACAAAGTCGAATGAATTTTTTTTCCAACATTTAAATGCAGAAAACCCGTAGTTCTTGCGAGATAATCCGACGTCAAGCTGATCGAGAATCGAATCCAATCTCTTTGATCTTTGATCCGGTTTCTCCCACGACGGTTTCATAATATTTTTTTCCAACATTTAAATGCAGAAAACCCGTAGTTCTTGCGAGATAATCCGACGTCAAGCTGATCGAGAATCGAATCCAATCTCTTTGATCTTTGATCCGGTTTCTCCCACGACGGTTTCATAATTCTGGTTCTCTGCGGCGTAGAGTTTGAAGTGACAGAATCACACTTTTTTTTTGCCTTCTTGTCACTTGGAAGTGTTGCCGACGAGCAGACATCAGAGAGGAAGTCACGAAGAGGAAGAAATGGGAAATGGAACAAAATTCGCGTTTTGCTCTTATCTATAGTCTGTGAACGGCTGTAAGTTGGCGTGATAGCACAGTTACTCCCCCAGAAGTGATACCAATGCCTTTTTTATTATTCTATTTATTTTATTATTTATTTATGTGCGAGGAAGAAGGGATGAAAACGAACGATTTTATCCGGCGCGTGTGAATTTGAGACGCGTGGGAAGGAGTCGTGGGCTGGTGAATATGTCCGAAGAACATGTTTCGCCTGAACCTCCTTCGTCACGAGGGAAATCTTTTTTTTTTTAAACATACGGCATACCATGCGAAAAATGCAAAATTATTTTATTATTATTAATAACATTTTTTGTTGGAATTCTACCGGTCGGTTTGACCGCCATCGACGGCGATGTCGTACTGCTTCATCGACGCTATCGAGAAATAATTTTGGCAATGACGATCACGGTTTTTAATAATTATTATTAATAACATTTTTTGTTGGAATTCTACCGGTCGGTTTGACCGCCATCGACGGCGATGTCGTACTGCTTCATCGACGCTATCGAGAAATAATTTTGGCAATGACGATCACGGTTTTTAATCGAGTACAGTGGTTCTCAAATTAGCCTTTCTCGAAATAACCATGCCCAAATTTTGATTCAATGAAAGAAAACGAGGTTCAGTAGAGTATAATAATGTACCTAATTGAGACACTTGTTTACAATTTGATTAGCTGATTTTTGGGGTTAATTTTCTTCGAGGCATTCAAAAATATCAGTTATCGTATCTCAGTTCTGGAAATTTTTGAACATTTTCAAAAGATATGTTTATCGTAATATTTCTGCGTTCTACTGTTCGTGGAAGTTGATTCGATTCGAGCAGCCGGTCATTAGCCTGGATGGTCAGAATTTTAATATAAATTGCACTTTTTTCTTTTAAATAAGCTCTAAAAATCTTGAATGCGTCCCATAAAATTTTGTGGGTAAACTTGCTCGAATTATTATAGGAAACGCTGCGCCGTTGCTTTGTTTATTTGGGTTCTAATGATTATAAATACAGTACTTTCCTCAAGTATATATAGGTAAAGATCTTTCCAAACGTTTAGATTGAACACTCTAATCCACAAGCTATGCTCTAGTCAGACCTTTTATAGGAGAGCAGAGAAAGCTAAAGCAGCACATCGTGGCCATTTCAAATTACGAATGAACCGCAGAGAGTCGTGATGAATTGGCACGAATTTCCAAATTTCGGAGTGAATATCAATATATCATCGATCAATTGTCCGGGATTTTCCGCTAACCTAGTGTGGGGTTCTCTTATTTCAACCATCGGGATTCCGTCGGATATGCTTTTTTTTTACCGAGAGGAAATTTGCTGTCTTTCAACCCGACGTTGATGATGCTTCAATGTCTGGCACTTGGTGTTGGTTCACTTTAAGTAGGTTTCGGTACCACATCTGGATGCTTCGCTGTTTTTTTTTTCTGGTCTTCTTCTTAGCAGTTATTATTTTTGTTTTCAAGGAGCATGCATGTATAACTGCTGTTGATGTAGGCCGAGTAGCTTTCAGGGAAGGACTGAACTCATTGTGTCTCTCGTTTAATGGATTATGCGGCGCCAGATCGGATTCATTTTACTGCCAGATAACACTTTTTCGAAAAACCTCTCCTTTGTTCCACGCGAAAACACGCTTTCAAAATGCATGTTTCTATAGTGTTTATAATCTCGAAACAAAACAAAAAATTTTAGGGAGGGAAAATCGTGGCTTCGGGTGTTTGGGCAAACGCGACGTTTACACTTCTTCTACAAACTCGAATCGAAGACACGTTTACGAGGGTTGGTTCATAAGTTCTGAAACTTTTTGAGATCCAAGAGGAAGGGAATGTTGAAAATTCCAAAAAAAAATTTCTACTCGCATAGCCGCATCATTCGGTAACACTTCGATGCTGTTCAACAGACTCACCGCCAATTTCAATACATTTCTTCATGCGATGAATCCAACAATCAAAACAGTGCCAAAAATCAAGTTCGATTAGTAATACGGTAGTTGAAAAGTTACTCTTCGACAGCGGAAATGAGGCTGTAACTGTCCTCAAAATCAATCCCTTTCAGGTCGTTCTTCATTGTCGGGAACAGCCAGAAATCACAGGATGCCTGACCAAACAACGATGGCAATGTTTTGAACGTTGGATTTATCGCATGAAGAAAATACATTAAAATCGGCTGAGAGAATGTTGAACAGCTCTGAAGTGTTGCCAACTGATGGAGCTACGCGAGTAATAAAAAAAGGGGAATATTGAAACTCGGTATGGATGTACAGTATTTCAAAAAGTCTAAGAACTCATGAACCAACCCTCGTATTTACAGTTTCTCCTTTTATTTCATTGTTTGTTTTTCTTCTTCTTCCCCATGCACCCGGGATCTATCTGTTCCTGCAGAAAGCATCGGAGGAAGCGTATGAAGCCGAACTGGCCGCCTTGGAGACGTCGAGGAGTCAGAAAAGCATTTCGGCGGGTCAGAAGATACGAAAGAAGCTGCGGCGAAACTGGTCACTCACCAAGAGCGACATCAAGGAGGGAATCAACAGAATCCGCAAGAAAAGCACTTCCGCCGGCCCCATTCCGCCGTTCAGTACCTTCTCGTCCACGAGCGAGTTGGACCAAAATCAAGGTTTGTGCCTGGTCATTTCCTCTCCGAAAGTCTTGAGAAAAAGCAACAACAACAAAAAAAATATACACACTACCGGCAGTAATATTTTGTTGTTGTGTTTTTATTGCCCTGTACTGTACTAAAGTGGTAGGGGAACGCAATTACGTGGTGAATAGACTCCTCGTGTTCCTGACGAGATGGAATGCAGCAAAAAACCAAAGTACAGTAACTGAATTCCCGTTTTTACCGCGTTTTATTTCTCTCTGAATGAAAATTTCGCGTCGACCGCGCAATTTTTTCGTTTGCTGCTGATAATAATTTTTCCCATTTGGCGAGATGAGCGCACTTTTTGCGTGATACCTTTTTCTTCAGTGACGTAATGCTGCTTGAAATCAATGCCGAATAAGCTACATTTTGTGTATCATGCATTTTTTTAAATGGTTTAAGCAACTGGAAACACTGAACACGCGTGGGAATAATTTGAAAAGGAATCCTTGACATTACCAAAGCAAATGTCCTCGAATTCGTGTGTGAAATATTAATTTAGGAGGACGTGTGGAAAAATTCAAGACTGAATGAGTCATCGGCAAAAACATTTATTTTTGTAAGATGAAATTAAGCTTTATCCTGAAATTCTACTTTCAAAAAATATTTGCGATGAGAAAACGCATCGGTAATTTCGAGCCTGAATCTTGCTTATTTATAAATCGTTGAGTTTTTTTTTCTATTTTACGGAAATTAGGGAATAAATTTCAAGTGCCAAATCAAAATTTTCTTTCCGAGTTTATATATCGCTCTCTCGGTGGTGAAATTTTCTCGATCGAGTTGAATTCAAAAGTGAATTTAATTCTCCCCGATGGAGTATATTTGTGTACAGTTTCTTTTTATAACTAAATCTAGACCATTTCATTGGAAATCAGTCTCGGGAAATATATTTTGTCAAATTCTTCGTTAACTGCCGAACACGTAAAATTTATCATTTGCTTCAGCCGAAGTAAAGGATAAATCAAGCGTTCAGTTTCATCAGTTTTCGAAATACTGTATTCAGTATAGTTCTTGAAATCGTCGGCTAGAGATCCCTATTTGTTTCCCCGATGAAAGAACAATAATCATTTTTAGACCAACCTGCTATTCGGAGGCAATATCCGCCATAGAAATGTCGGGAATCAAATACAAATATACTGTATTTTAGTTCAAATAAATCAAATAAATATTTAAGTTTGGTGAGACGATTGAAGTTGATCCTGAATGAAATATGAAAATAATGTTTTTTTCAACTGTCGTGAGAAAATCCGAGCGACTTCATTTACGAGGACATGTCGCCGAATATTGTTTTCTTCTGGATATCCTTGAAAGTTTCCTTATGCAGCGCATTTTACAATTTTTAAGGTCACATCATTTCGTTGAGATATCAACTGTTTATATTTTTATTCAAGAGGACGAAGCGATTTCAGAGATATGCAGTATTGGTATTCAGGAGCAGCAGCGATTGAGAGAAAAAAATATTTTCTGAAAAGAAGATTTACAGAAAATCGTTTTCTTTCAGGCATTTTCCGCTTTCGTGTTATATATTTTGGTTTACTCATTTCTACCCTTTTTCCTTTCAAAGTCGTGGCATTTTTGTGAGAAATATACAGCCCAAGAGATTGTGTTCAGACGACGCCAATATTTTCTCTGCTGTCGGCAGCGGATATTTCTCTCAGCAATCAAATGCGTCTCTCGCTGTGTTATTACGCCCTCGCTTCGAACTTTTTTTTTTCAATCTTTCAAACTGTTTGCTGGTTGAATACTGCGAACGTCTCTGTATCCCGAACGGACTTCTTCGCGCAGTGTGTTTTCGCAGTTCGCTGAAACGACATAAAATAAGCTTCTTCTGTGTTACACTACGAATTTCCAGTGCATATGTCATGTTTTTCCACATTTTACGACGGTAATTGAAAACGGAAGTGCGTTCAAGGAAAAAAAATCGTACATGAGAAAGATTCACAGAAAACCTCTGGAAAAAAAGTAAATTCTCTGTCATCGGTTGCTTTTGTATGAATGTTTCCGGAAAGAAAAAGTGTTATACGTACGTTAAATAATGCATTCTCTTCAATTTTTTCAAGTTCAAATGAGAAATAAGTTGAAAAATGTTTCTTTTAAACCCGATTTAGTCATCGGTTTTAAAAGAATGTATCGGTCACCACAAAATATTCCGAGGACCAAAAAAAAAAAAAAGACTGTCATTTTTCTTCCCAAATACATCACATAAACAACAACAAAATCCTAAAATAATCATAAATACGGTCGAATCTCGTAACAACGAAGCATTTGGGACCTTAAAAAATCTTCCTCATACATGAAAATTCGTTAAAACGAAATAATTAGCGGAATCTCGTTGCAAAGAGTTTATTTATTACGAATTAATTTTTACAGAAAATTTATGTTTCCGGGAAGAGAAAGCCTTGCATTAGAATACATTCTCTTCATTGTTTTAAAGTTCGAATGCTACATTTTATAACTTCAGCGTGAAAATCGTGCAGATTCTTTTTGGAATCCTGGTTGATCGGTTTCTGTGGCTGGATTTTTTTCCGGAGAGCATGAAATTATCTCATGCCACATTTACGTCTAGCATGTTATGTATTGAGGGTTTAAACACAAAATTTCTGGACTCGTATTTTTTTGAATATGTGTTGATCGGTGTGAAATCACTTGCGCCTCGAGTGATTCGTTCACCACGATTCTAGTTCCCCTTGGAAAGGATAGAAATATCAGCTTAATTTGAATTATGCTACTTACTTGAATTCATCTTTGTCAGGATGAATTTTCAAAGCTGGTTGTGATTCGAATTCCGACCCGTGTCATTCCTTAAATGCTGGCCTTTTGAATTCTTACAGAGTCACCTGCTAATGGACGAGATGCCCGAGGAGTGAACCGCGTCTCTGCGCCGGTCGGCGTGCCCAAGAAGACTAATTGGTCGCTCAAAAGTCATTTCAAGAAGAAATCCATGTCGGCGACGAGTCTCAAGAATGGCACCTCTGATCGGAAGGAGACATCCATGTTTTACCTCACCTTATCCATCAAATCCGATGACAAGGAAGAAAGCAACTTGGCGACCACAAACGCAACAGCGAGGGCGTCTTGTCCGAGTCTGCCTGAAAATGTGGAACCCCCACGAAGGAGGTGATTCATTAACAACCATTCAGGCAAAACATTTTCATGGAATATGCGGCTGAAGATTTTATATGCATCTAAATCGACACATTTAGATACAGATGACTAAAATGTTTTTTTTTTCTGATTACCCAAGAATAAATGAGTTTTCGGTGGACTCGGAAGAAATACTCGAGCAATAACATAATTCATTATTCACAGGAAAGCAGCAATATTGCAAACGCTTCAATATAATCACACAGAAAATTTGCTGCGTAGAGAACGTAGCTGTTGACAAAATCAGAGAGCCCATCTTTATTTAAACAAAGAAAAGAGACCAAGTATACATTTTCAGACACACTTCTTGTCATTTACACCTTAGTTTAAAAATAAATGCTGATACTGTTCCTCATGAAAATTACCACTTTTGCTACCCCTCAGGCATTTAGTGATTTTTCGGATCAATGATTAAAATTTCAACAATTGACATTTTTTCAGTTTTACCTATAAACGGCGGAAGTGCAATTTCAGGAAACCTTTGTCGGTCTTAATTTTACGAGGAAAGCGGGGTTTTCATTCTGCTCTTGGTTCAGCGGGTTTATTTTCAAATTCCATTCTTGAACGGTTTCCCGGGGTTTTAAGCGACTCATTTTCTTTTCATGAGAAACTGCGGTTTTTTTTCTTGCTATGAGCAAATCAGTGAGTTTGACTTCTGCTTCCGGCTGCGATTTGAGCATGCATGAGGCAATTGTCGCATAAGGCTCGGATATCTTGGCAGCATATGGCAGGAAATTGGTTACTGAGGATGATCCTTGGGCTTTTCCGGAATATTTCAACAAAAATGCTTTGCTCAGTCGAAGAACATTAAAAAAATATATATTTGCTATAGATTTTCTAACGGTGCTGAAGTATTTTGCTCGCTTTCACACCTTTTCGTTTACTAGAATAATGTATTTAAGGGCATAATTGCGATCGCTACGTGGAAGTTAGTGCTAATTTCATCTGGGTTCTGCATGCACGACTTTTTGTGCACATATCTGCTTTGAAAATAATTTTTCAGTGTTGCCTTTCGGCACAGTTTCGGTTTAATGGCTGCTCATATATTGCTGTAATATTTCTAGCCACCTTCGCTTCCTGAGTTGGTGACTCGAAATTTTTTGGAGCAGCAGACGAATATTGTATACAGTAGATTACAATGAAACCTGTCTAATACTGCACGGTACAGTAGATTACACGTGCAGTATTATAATTCTTTGATCGACTTGGGTTTATTTTTGTGGAAGGTCTCTTTAAGGAAATGTTGAAAGGATTGAATGTTTCAGGTCGAAAAAACTTCAGATAAGCGATGATGGGATCGAGTTCGAGAGAATTGAAAGAAAGAAATTTAATATCCAGTGGGAGATCCACTCGGAAATGACGGAATATTTTCGGGATAAAGAAATCAATTTTTTCAAAATTCATTTTCTATTCAGTGTCTAAATGCAGACATACAGTACTTGTACAGCAATACCGTAGAAAATCTTCGTTATGAATGAAACTTCGTTGGAACGAAATTTAAATAGCACTGTATATCTATTGGGCAGCGGAAAAAAAAACAAATTTGTTGTAAGTAATAATTCTTCATGAAAAAAGCTCTTTGTTGAGAGATTTTGCTATTAATTTCGCTCTGACGCATTTTAATTTATAAGGGAGCTTTGTTGAGATGCCGAATGCTTCGTTGTAACGAGATCCGACCACATTTATAATTATTTTAGGAGTTATTCGTGGATTAAGTGATTTATTTCGGAAGAAACATGGATTTTTTTTTTTTGGCCTTCGGAATATTTTTCGGTGACTATTGATATATTGATATTTGTCTGGAAAATTTAAAGGCGATCCGATGCGGATTCGGAGAGTGCTCGGTCGAACTCCAGCGGGGCCAACGACACCGGCATCTACAGGATCCAGAGCCCATCCGGTGACAGCAATTCCTCGTCGTCGTGTTACGGAAGTTCCGGCGGAAGCAATGCCTCCGTCGGAATGCCGAGGCCTCATTCAAAATCCCGTCCGACGAACCGATTGTCGAGCCAGTCAATCGCGAGGCCGAAGATTGCTCCTCCTGATCCACCCACTGGTAAATTAGATTGAATGAATCAAGGATAATGATTGATTGGATGCATTATGAATTGAAGATACTGTAGCTTGTTATATCATTAACCAACCATATACGGAGGGTTCAACAGGTTTTTTTTTTTTATTTAAATTTAGATTTTCGGGTGCCTGAGCTTTTGAGTCTCATCAGTCCTCGAAAGTTCATCACGGTAATATTATGATTGAAAGAAGTACTATGTAGGGCTGTACTTCAGACAAGTCTCTCTGTTAATTTGTCAAGAAATTATTTGTATCACAACGTTGAATTCGGGAAATTCTCACTCATCAGTTTGGCAGATCTTGCCTCAACATTTCTTTTCAGCATGACCAACGCAGACTTTGGCGCAGATCAGGAAATATTTCCTTTTATTTTAATCGTTACGGTACTTGTACATGGTTTTCAGATCTGAGACATTTTCGTTGAGAATAAATTACGAATATTCTGCTTATAGACTAATCTGTGGATTCTATGCTTCCTGAAAAAATCATGTGTAGCAGCAAGTCAATTTTATTTGCTTGGAGGTGCATTTTCGAAACTTTAATATTTGGGAAAAAAATGCATGTGCAGGAGTTCAGTTTTATTTCTTTGTAGTAATGGGTGCATGTCATAAAAGTGGGCTTCTTTGCATTTCAAGCTGAGTGAGGACAAATTTCATTACTGGTCAAGGAATAATTGAATATTGAGCCGTGCAAATTTTGTCGGTCTGAATTCATCACCAAGCCTCCGAATATGAATACCACTAGACTGGCAAACTAATGAGTCCACCCATCTGTAATAAATTTATTAATTTATTTTCCCTGCAACGAAATTAATATAAACTACTTTCCCTGGAGGATTTTAGCACGATTACTTTTCGCAATCGTAATGAGAATTTTCAAAAAACGACGTGCGTTGAAAAACTAGTGATGAGAAAAACACGGCAATCATATGCTTTTGGAGGTACTGTATCGTTTTCTTTGTTGGCTTCATGAATTTTGGAGTGGTACTGGAACGTATTATGATTTAACGTATTTTTTATGCTTCTTTTTTAGCCCGTGGAGGTCTGAGAAAGTTCTGGAATGAGTAATTATTTTAGCTAATGAAGGATTTGTGCTCTCCCGAGTCCCGACGGAATTACAAAACGCCTTGGACGGGTGAAAAATAGTTGCCCAGCATGACGTGATCTGTTCAGCACAATAGACCTTGCGTTACGACTTCAGTCGCCGCCCCGTTGAAAAAGCACTTTCTTGCGCTCCCCGTGGGAAGTTCTTTGCATATAATTGCTTTTTTTCCTTCAACGTTTCTTTTGTAATTTTTGCTGGTCCCACCCCACGAAAATAAGTATATATTCTCGTTCGTGCGGTTTTGTGCTGCATTTTTAAACTGTGCTTCTAATCCTTCATCTGTTCTCGTTGCTGCACAACGGCAGCAGTTATTTCTCGTCTCAGACCTTCTCCGGTTTTGTTAGAAAGAGAGACTCCCTTTTGCCGGCGACGATTCATCATGGAAAAATTTTTTTATGAATCTCTAGATGTCGCTGTAAGAAAACAATCGTTCGACAAATCTTCTCTGAACCGGGAATGCTCACACCACGCTGAATTATAATAAGTGAAAGAGGGCGGTGTACAAAGTAATTTTCTAAAAAAGGTATGCCTTATGTGTCATGAAGCTACTCAATAAGAATGTACCTCGTCATTACGCAGTACGGTTACTTGAGCGAAAAGCTCAAAAGCGTAAATCTTCAACTCGTCTCAATTTAACACCCAATATCCCTGCATGGAATGAGCAAAAGGCGTCGCATCAATCGCTTGATGACCACAAAAAATAGCCGAATCGAATCAATGCTATCCTCCCTTGACCTGATTTCTCTCAACCAAATATAAAAATGCCGAAAATGTACCTCCAAAATGAAAAATCCTATATAGAGAATACTGCGTATGGAATCGAAGTTCAGGCAATTTCTCTACCGGGACTGCGTACATATAAAGTCGCCGAATTGAAGACATTCGGAATTTTAGTGAAAAAATTCCATCGAATAAACACAAAAACTGCTTGATTTCGTGCTGTTATAAGCTTCTTTTATATTGAATTTCTGTGTATATGTGTGTAAGTAACCGTCGGCTAGTCAGTTTTATGTGTAGATCGCTGACCAAAATCCAGTCAATTTTAGTCACATTGACGAGTTATACTAAATCTGGCAGAGGTAGTCTTACTTAAAGAGGATTTTCTTCTTAATTCATCAGTGCATTTATCATGAAAGTCTATTTCGAATTTTTTTATAACTGAAATTTGAATTGAATATTTTTACAGGAGCTTCACCTCGGCGGTCAGTGGAGAACAGCTGGTCAGCCGAGTCATCCGGCGGCGGATCCACTCGAGAATTGATCAGCGTCCGGAAATCCCCGTCGCCCAGCGCGTCGGAAAACGTGGACCAGCAAAAGGCGCCCTTGTCGGAGACCAAACGGCGGTTTTCCTCGACAGAATCCGAGCATTCTCCCGCCACATGTTTCATTAAAAGATTTTTTCCATACGGAATACACAGTACTTCGATGAGTTATTCTTACATGGAGCAGTAATGCGTCATGCCAATGAACTCGCTTTTCGAGTTTTCGCATTTATACTTCAACTCGTCTCAATTTAACACCCAATATCCCTGCATGGAATGATCAAAAGGCGTCGCATCAATCGCTTGATGACCACAAAAAATAGCCGAATCGAATCAATGCTATCCTCACTTGACCTGATTTCTCTCAACCAAATATAAAGATGCCGAAAATGTACCTCCAAAATGAAAAATCCTATATACAGAATACTGCGTATGGAATCGAAGTTCAGGCAATTTCTCTACCGGGACTGCGTGCGTATAAAGTCGCCGAATTGAAGACATTCGGAATTTTAGTGAAAAAATTCCATCGAATAAACCAAAAAACTGCTTGATTTCGTGCTGTTATACGCTTCTTTTATATTAAATTTCGGTGTATATGTGTGTAAGTAACCATCGGCTAGTCAGTTTTATGTGTAGATCGCTGACCAAAATCCAGTCAATTTTAGTCACATTGACGAGTTATACTAAATCTGGCAGAGGTAGTTTTACATAAAGAGGATTTTCTTATTCTTTATTCATCAGTGCACCTATCATGAAAGTCTATTTCGAATTTTTTTCTAAACTAAAATTTGAATTGAATATTCTTACAGGAGCTTCACCTCGGCGGTCAGTGGAGAACAGCTGGTCAGCCGAGTCATCCGGTGGCGGATCCACTCGAGAATTGATCAGCGTCCGGAAATCCCCGTCGCCCAGCGCGTCGGAAAACGTGGACCAGCAAAAGGCGCCCTTGTCGGAGACCAAACGGCGGTTTTCCTCGACAGAATCCGAGCCACAGTCCCAACACGATCGCCGACTCTCCTTCGTCGGCAGCCACCCGTGCCATAGATACAGCGCCGACGATGCGACGACGCAACCGCCGCTGTCCTCAGTGTCGTCCGTGTCGTCGGCGTCTCTCGTAGCCGCCGCGAATCGGAAAATGCAAAACAAGGAGGGTTCGAGACACGGGCCGACGCAGCGTCCTCCGCCGCCGCCGTTTGGTGTTCGCTTCGTGGACCCGCCGCCGCAGCCGCCGCCGTCGCCTGTCAAATACGACAGACCGCCGCCTTTTGCGAATCGTAATGAAGTTTCTAGCGAACCGCCGCCCCTGCCTCCGGTGCCACCAACGCTTCGAGGGCGTCCTGTAGTCAAGAAGCCGCCGACTGCCCCGGCGCCTGTTCCTCAGAAGACGCGTGGATTTAAACAGCAGGATGTCGTAGAAGATAGTCATTACATGAGTCCGACTGGAATCTTCGCTGGTTTTGAGGAAGACTCGTACGTCAGTGCGCAGTTGGCGGACGAACCGCTTTATCAGTTCTACACCGCTACAGTTCATGAAGTAAGTCTTTTTGACATTTTCATCTTCACAGCTCTGAACGAAAATGCAGTGGGTTCGCGAGATGTGGACGTGATTGGCGCTTGGACTTGGTCCTTATGTCGAAACGTCCTTATGTCGGATAACGTTTTCCCTCAGAATTCAATGGGAATATATTCAATTGACTCTGCTGCCTGCTAGTCAAAATATGGGAAAAAGCCCCCCTCTCCCCGGCCAAAAATGTAATACAGTAAAATATTTTTTTCAAGTTTCGAAATGCAGAAAATAACTGTGCATAAGAAAACCACTCATAATTTGATCTTTCTGCATAATCTGATTTACTGAGCGTAAAATTAGCCTGTTTTGGATTATAAATGATGGTGAATTATAAAAGCTTCATTTTTTTACATTTCTGACGATAAAAAGCCAAACTTTTTCAAGAGATATCGAATATATAGGAATGAAAATTTGTCGATTTGTCTAGAAATGTTGGTAAAGGGTATGTTAGTATCTCGAGACATTGTCCACATGTATGAGCAGATTTTTTGATTCTGTGAAGATGAAGGTAAAAGTTTGTTCAAGCAATACAATGGAACAAGAATGTTCATACTCCAGTGAAAAATCTGCATCAAAAATGCCGAAATCACCCCGCGTATTCATGACGACCGTAAATAAATCACGTCTACCGTTCAAATGGCTTGTTTCATGGCTGATAAAAAACTCAACGTTCAAAAAGTTTTAGTTTTGAATTCTTTCCCCTCCCCGAAAAAATTGATTTGGACTTTCTAGGTCATACTTTATGTATCATATTCACATGGAAGGACAATATTCACGAAGTAGACTTTGTGGGTTTAGGAGAATTTTGGTTGCACTGATTGAGAAAATTAATTTTATAATTTTTTTAGAGTTGAACAGATAAAAAATTGTAAATATCTAATACAGTATATCAGTAGAAAGATCAGTTTTCCTTCAACGATGTATATTTCTCCATAAACGGAAAAAATAACTCCTTTTTAAGTTTATTTCCAAGTTTCTTATATTCCAGGAAAGGGGTCAAGGTGGGTTTTTAGGGCTATTTTTATATTTAAAATTGTGCCCGAAAAGATTGCCAGGACTTATTGTGGAATTTTATGTTGAGGGAAACGCGTTGTACGTTTTTCTGGATGAATTGTGGGCCCATAAAGCTTTCTTCGACAGTTTCGCACCATAAGGATGGTATTTTGCTATAAAAAAAGTGATTTTCAGTAAATATAAGATCTAGCGACACGAAAGGTTTGTCTGGAAACATCGTTTTCCTGATTTATGACTGTCAGTGAAGTGCGTACGTCTCGAAGTTTCTCATGTACCTCGAATATGGCCGATTATTTTAAAACTCTCGGCAGAAACACGACCAGTTCTTCTTCTATTCTCCTTGAGCAATTATTTCATTGACTTTCTGAGAATTTTTTTTTCGATTTACAAATAATGTCTCACAGCGGACAATCTGATAACGTTCACAAAATTAATACTGCATACTTGTATCTAATCGTTGGAAAGGTAAAACCAGGAAAGTTTCCAGCAATAACGTTCAAGCATCCTCATCAAAGTATTATTGACGATGTGTGTTCTCATTTCTGGGCAAATTCGTAAAAAAAAATCAGGATTCTTCGCGTTATTCGTCCTTCTGTGCGATGTGTGGTTTTCTAAAAATTATCTTGTGCTCATCACAAGAGAAGCAAATTAAGAGACGCAGAAGTTGTTGGCGGTCACTGTCGTGCCAGGTGGTGAAATAGCATGTGCACGATGTAGCACGAATGAACGAGTACCTGAAAGGGACCGTTGCACCAGAACGACGTGGTCTTCTTTGGTGGAATGCTGGAATATTTCACTTGACAGATTTAAAAAAAAAGAACACGATAGAATAGTACTAGGTCTAGGATTAACTGCGCTTTGATTGTTCATCGACTAGAAACCCGTGTTCAAATTTCAATCTTTTTTTTTCTTTCTTGCGTAGGACTTCAAACGCTCTGTAGGGCTCAACAGAGTACCAAGAAACCACGAATTTATTCGTTTTTAAATACAGTATCGTTTCTGTAGAATTAAGCGAATCGTGGCTCGTGAATATTTTTTCGAGGTCGATTCCCTTCTGTGTGATTCTGGGTATATTTTCAGTGAGCGTGTTGAGAAAAATTCACGCCAGTGCATTCCGTGAAGTTTTTTTCTGGTTAAACACACGCAAGAATCGTAAAATATAAGCAAAAAAAAAAAAACTCACATTATTTTCCCGTGAGAATTTTTTGTGAAAAATCTACCTTTTATGGGGTAAATAATTCGATTGCAGTGCTAAGGACGTGTTGCTTCATTCGGGAATCGTAGTTCAACCACCATATCCCACAAAAACTTTTGACTTTCTCTGCGACTAGACTACTCGGAATATCCAACAAAAAAATGAGTTTTTCTTGCAATGCTACAGTATCGATATTGTGAGAATATTATTGTAAAGGTGCTGGTTTTGTTGCGTAGTACGTGTATCAGTATAGTCATGGACGACCAGTCTAGAATTAGATCAGTGTTTCCCAACCCGTGGTCCGCGAATCGGCGCCAGTTGGCAGAAGTATTTTTCCGGTCTGCGGGAAATTTTTCAGCATAATAAATTTACCATAAATATTAATGAAGTCTTTTATTTTTATGCAAAATTTTGGAAAGACCATGGCAGTTGAAATTATCTGATGAAAAGTAAAAGTTGGCTTTTCTTCTAATAGCAAGTCAGACAAATTTTCACCTGCTGGAATAAATTATTTCAATTTTTTTAATTCTGAGAAACCTTTCTTCAAACTCACCTTTATAATTTTTGATGACATTCAGCTACAGCTGCTTCATTACTGGTGCTTAACTTAATTTTTATAAACTTTTTAATGCCTGCCATGGTCTCTTGAGCAAAACGTTTTTGAGTCCGGAAAAATTTTATAAAACTTTTCCCTTCCAGGTAAATTTTTTTGGACTTCCCCAGTGTGCGGAAAATTTTATGGAAATTTTCCGGTCCGCAGGCCCAAGAAGGTTGGAAAACTACTGGTCAAGATCAGTGAACATTCGTTTCATGGAGATCGTCATTTTTCGCTCTAAAATATTTGTGACGAGTCCAACTATTGTTAAATGCTGGCTGTAGTCGAATTTGCGCCCAAGACTTCAGCGTTGAATGGATGACCTTTTTTTTTCGTAGTACGTCCAACTGACTATTAAATTCGTTGAAACATTTGAAACAATTAATCTCGTGGAACCGAGGCTGAACCGAGAGTGTGAGTCAACGAATAACGTCAGCAGAGCTTGATAAAAAATAATCTTGGGATACGTACGTGCTTGCTTTGCACTCATCCAGCAGAGTTCAACCAAAAAAATATAAACTCATCCCATGGTTAAGCTTCGTTTTAATAATGACAGCCTTTGACGTTTCTCATGGCAGGGAAGCAATTTCGTTTCATCAACTTAGTCTTCACCGCGGCGTAGGTTTTAGTTTTCCATTCTACGCCGGCGGGAAGGTCACACATTCGTTCGACTATTTTCAAATCTGTGAGAAAGCAGCGCGGTCTCGAAAAAAAAATATAATTACAGTCCTATACCTTTATAGAATGCTGTATCCTATTTCCGGTCTGTTTTTTTTTCTGTTTTTCAAAAATCCCATCCCCTTCAGAGTGTTGATTGAAGCGATTCGAGTCCGCGACGAAGCCCGAACAGTAAACGTTATGGCGATGCAGTCACGCTGGTCGCTGTCAGTCGCACGATAGTGAAGTGGGCAGAAAGAACGTTTTACCCCTTCAGAGTGTTGATTGAAGCGATTCGAGTCCGCGACGAAGCCCGAACAGTAAACGTTATGGCGATGCAGTCACGCTGGTCGCTGTCAGTCGCACGATAGTGAAGTGGGCAGAAAGAACGTTTTCGAAAAAGATTCGGAAATCTGTTTTTGATGGGATCTCACGATTTCATCGGAAGTGTCTTTCGCGCTTTCCTTCCTACGGAAAAACAGTTGAAAAGTCGTGTAAAACTTCTCCAGAAATTTCATAAAACCAAGTGGACTCTCTCTCTACAACGCAAGTCAAGGGACCCGGAAAACAATTCTTTGTAGAGAGAATTTCGTTGCAGAGAACCCTATAACATGACGAGAGAACCCTACGGAACCACAGACATTCTTTGTATTGTGAAAATTGTTGTAGAGAGAGAGTCTACCTGCACCAGATATTTGAAGCTTGAGTTTCAGTCGAAAATTCAAAGAAAAATATGAGGAGATGGATCGTTGATTACAATTGGGTTTCATTTTACTTGTAAAAGCTCTCAGGGATGTGTTCAACTTTTGTCTAATCGAAAAAAAAAAATACTGTATATCAATACTGCAGCCTGTAAAGATAATGTTGCGGGAATTTTATGAATTCTGCGTTTCATGCTGATACTATACAAGTGATCGGAATTGGTTTATGTTTATCGGATTTTCCCACGAACGAGAAAGGGAAATGAATTCTTCTGCTCGGATTATTTGTGAACTTTCGAGCAAAAAATGAAGAGTTTCTGCCGAGAGCCGAAAAAGTACCGTTTCATTTTGAGTAACTTCCAGTTCGGTTCAGTTTTGTTCCGTTTGAAATTCAACAGTTCCTTCGCGATTAAAATGTCGATTGGACAAGGTTTTTCTGAGATAAAACTCCCTATTTTTTTCTTCTCCTTTATGGCGTCAGTCGCTCGATAAAATAAAACAGCTGCGCTGTTTTATTTTGAATAGATTCGTGATCGAAACTGCTTTAAAAATAAAAAAGGGACGTTATTTTGTGTGAGTTGATGGAAGAGTTCTCCTTTTCCATCGGCACGCTTATAACTACGCACGATGAGCCGCGCTATTTACGAACGTAGCACGCTGACAGCAAATAATGTTCGCTGCTGCCCTCAAACTGGGTCTTAGTCTAAGACCGCTACTAAGGAACGTTGTCTTAATGTGCCAGGATACTGATGATTCAGTGGAAGTTGTTGTAAGTACAATATTTAAAAGATAACCAGATGTTTTTTTTTTCATCACCGCGGAAATGATGGACGGTAGTACTCAGAGATTGAACTCCCGGTATTTTTTTCGAAAAGATCGTTTGCTCATGAGACCTCGAAATATTTTTGCTTTATTTTTGTAATATAGCGTGACGACTTGCAGGTTTCGGTCCACTTTTTTTTTATTACCGCGAATTGATTTTAGGAGCTTTTTTCGTAACATTAATTCATATTATTTTTGACGCTATCTTGATTATATGAGCATCGTCAATGTACTTCGGGTTTTTTTTTAAATTTAAAACTGTGAATTACCATAGAATGTATCTAAAGAATTGTAAGGCAAAATATGTGCAGCCGAATCTTCCAAACCTGTAAACTTGCATTCGGAAATGTCTCTATTCCAAATCTAGAAAAGTTGTAGAAAAAAAGTTCGTTGATTCAAGATTTGGGATTGGGAAATTGTTCATCGCTTTTGTTAGGCCTAGCATTCCAGCTTGACTATAAAAGTCAAATATAATCATGCCAAACCGTTGAAAATATTTTTATTTTCTCAATGCATTTTTAGAGTTTTCAGCGTTGCACAATTTTTGAACTTTTGTTGCGATGTTTCAAAAATCGCAATGGCAAGAAATCCCTCATCGTTTTCAAAAGTTCCTGCGTCTATTTGGAAATTCTTTGTTCTCCGCAACGATTGTTTTTCATGATGATATCGAAAATTATGGACGGAATTCTGCTGACCAAATACTTGAATTCGTTTTACGTTTTTTATGGAACCGTGTTTGTGACGAACTTTTCACGATTTCGGAAGCTATTGGGCCGAGCTTCGGCGAAGAAAAAGTTATCATACGGAATTTTTTTTTTAATCTCTGATGTTATCGAAAATTATTGACCGATTGCCCATAACGCCAGCTGAGTTTATTATTTTTGAAATTTGTATCTCAACGTTTCTTCATCATTTTCCCCCCATTCAGCGTGCGACTCAATACCAAGGTCAGACTTCTTGCGGGGAAGACGACTACGAGGTGATCGACGAAGATGACGACTTGGAACCCTATGTCCCGAAGT
>CAJPEX010000301.1:0-18461 GCA_905338405.1 Notodromas monacha
AACCACTCCGAGTGAGTGACTCTGAATGTCGCCAAACTTTCGATTAAGGGCAAATGTCAAAGGTCAGTTTGTTGAATGAACTCTACGTTCGGTACGTCATCGAAAATTCAACAAAGCAGATGTGGAAATTCTGGGAAGACAGATGTAAGGGGACGAAAAAGGTGCATGAATTTCACCGCGGTGGCCAATCACATTTGGGCTTCGTTCACGGGAAATGAGGCAGGATCCAAATAAACCTGATGAAGATCCAACATGCGGACGAAATCCGATCAGAATTGCGACAGAAGCTTATGAATCGTGAGTAAAATATGATTGCTCATACCATGAACACAAAATCGAATAATGTATTGCACGAGCTAATTCCGAGAGGTCTTCGTGCTTTAGAATAAAACAATAGATAAATTTGGTTTGAATCAATTTCGAGCAGCGACCCCCAAAGGGTATTTTTGCGTATTATGAGGATTAGCGTCTTAGGAATGTGCATAGCAGGCCAAAATTATTTCTCGTTGTGTACACAAAACCCCCTCTTGGTACGTCACGTAGACACCGTACGTTATGTGATGAAAATCCATGGACCAGGGCAATAAAAACGTACTGTTGCTTCAGCAAGACTCGACGTCCCCTGCTGAGCTTGTTGGCAGTGTTGCCAACGTCGTCGTTGAAAACGATGTCCACCGACTTTGACCTCGCGGGGTCTCGATGGATCGCTGGTGCTCGCAACCCGTAAGCATCCTCGCTCTCAACCGACGTGGACGCGTTCATGGGCAACGACAACTGCAGGCGTTTGTTCACCCGAGGCAGAACCCCCCGAATGCCGCGAATCCCGCTTCCCGGCGCCCTACCATTGCCGCCACCGCCGCCGCCGCCGTTGCTGGAATCGATGGCTCCCGGTGGCGGCTCGAGGCCCGAGTCGAAAGAAGACGCTCGCTCCCGAGACAAGTCCGGCACTTCGAGGAAGATGTCCGTGACTCGGGCGCCGGTTTCGAGGCCCGAAATGGTGGCGGCTCGCGTGAGGGCGTGTTGGGTACCGCTGCCGACGGAGGAGGGTTCGTCTTCCACGTCCCCGCAATATTCCCCACTGGAGCCCATGATGTTGGAGAAGGAGCCGAACCGGCTGCTGGCGTAGGAGCAGCTGTCCAGGTCCAGCGAGATCCCGCCACAGGACTCGATGCTCGGCATTCTAAGTGATGCGAGTTCGGGGTTTTTTATTTTATTTCAATGGGTTCAACCTCTCATAAATCCCCCGATTTGGAGCTAACTCCCCCAAACCCAAGTACCGTTCGTCCCACACATTCTCGAGTCCTTCAAGTTTCAACGAACCCATTCATGGCCATGTCATCATCCATCCCACCGATAAATTTCTCAAATCTCTCGAAAGGAAAGAAATTGGCACTTTAACAGGAATGTTAGCGAATAATTGCGCTTAACCGCCAATCTTTGCGGTTTATCGCTGAGGTTGGGATTGATCATCTTAAACTCAGAATTTAAAAATATTGCCATTAATTTTTGACTGCTTCACGCAATTATCCCTTCACATCCATCCTCGATTCATTCCGTGACTTGCAAGACCGCTTACAAAGACGGACTCGGCGCTCTTTCAGATCTACGGTTCAAATTATTAGAGGTAAGTACCAGCAAATCTAAAATGTATGATGACTCAGGTATAAATATGAAAATCCCATTTCCTGCGGACTTGATCGTCCGATCTATCTCTGGTTCAAATTCGCTCTGAAAATTGAGTTTTCAGGAATCGGGGCATCATTTCGAATAATTCAAACCAATTTTACGAATTCCTATTTATGGCTAGCGGATCCTTCCATTTGAAATAATTAATAGATTGCCGAAATTAAAATACATAATCGACAAGAAATGAACCGCATCAGCCACATCACTCGTTTGAGCTCAACGCGCGAGTAAAAAAAGACCAATGGTATTTGGATAAAATTCCTAAATTGATTAATTTTAAGCATATCTCTTTCGATTTCTTCAAAATTTAATATTCTTCGAAGATCAGTTTTCCAAATGCAATGCTAATCGGTAAGTCGCCCTTTTTTGGAACTACGATTCCTGACTGAAGCCTAGAAAATGAGAGAGAATTTTTGGAATATTCAGAACAACCATTATTGTCCACAAAAACACAAAAATAAGAGTGATGGTGAAAAAGTTGTGGCATCTTCAGGCAACACATTCTTAGTTCTATACTGTATACGTTATCTGTGGGATACAGAGTGAATGAATCAGACTGGGTTTTCTTCCGAAAGGCCAAAATGTTCCCTTTCGAACAAAACTTGATCTCCCCTATTCACCTATTCTGACCTCTCTTCGAAACAAACTTCATCATTATATTTTATTCAATTACTTTCCGAAATATGTACATTTCCGTTGATCGAAGAGAGTGTACGTTGTCTATATATTCTAGAATAGCAAAAAGGAATCGTTGCACCTCAAAAAGTAAAAAAAAATGGATAGAGGAAGAGAGGCACATTCGGCAGAACTCATCTTTCAGCAAAGAAAATCCCCTTTCCATGAAATATATGGGCTCGAAGAAACTTGGGAATCCCGAGAAGGACGTTTCCGCAAAACATTTTCAAACAGGGTCGTCGGTTCGTATCTGGCACGTGGAATCAAATTCCTAGCAAGAATGCAACGAGGGAGAATCGCAGGAGAAATCCGGCCACTGGCAATCATTCCTTTTTAGCAGCCAAGGAACAACGACCGGAATTCCGATTCCCGCGATTTTTTCAAGATGCCCCCCCCCCCCCTTATTCCTCTCCAACATTCTTGAAGCACCCATGAAGAATGAAACGAACGTCGAAAAAGATTCTGTAGGAGAAGAAAAGTCTTTTGCAACAGAAGAATCAATTGTGCACGAAGGATGCTAAAAGCCATTGACGCCGCGAAATCCTCGAGGCTCAACACAAGTGTTCGCTTCCTCGGCCCCCCCTTGAAAACCCCGCCTAAGGTATTTCGGCAAACAACAGAACGCATTTCCAGCGTGCACGGAATTCTCCTCTGCACCCTCATCTCTGCGCCACATCCGTGCCAAGTACCCAACCGATTTCCTCTAATCTCATCTGCCTAGATTCCCCGCCTTTCACCTGCAGAAATCGTCTCCGATCGTCGCCGCTGTGCTCAGCACGTCGTCAGCCTCGAAAATCTGAAAATTCGCCTGTCGCTCCAATTTGGGCGACGACAAGCGCCTGACGTTCGGATTAAACGACGCCGGCGGCAACGAATCCAACCCATCGTCACCCGGAAACGGCGGTGGTTCCGGGGCACACGGGCTGCTCGGTGTCACCATGATGTTCACGTCCAACGTCGTCGTCTCCAAACACGGAAATGGCCTTCGGACCGGCGGGCCACAAGTGGCAAAGTCCCCACCAGAACCCAACCCTGCTGTAGCCGTTCGAAGCGAACCCACAGAGTGTCGAGACGCAAACTCCGTCTCGGGTGTCGGCGGCGGCTTGGCCAATTCTTCATAAGACTCAGACGCTTCAGAGCTCGAGTCCGAGAACCCCGCGGCGCCGAATCCCGCAGATGACGGTGTCGACGTCGACGACGTCGACGAAGAGCTGCACGAGGATATCGTACCTTCCTCATCCTCGTCAGAGTAGAGAGCCAGGTTCGTGGGACGCCCCAGGCGCCGTCGCAGCTCATACTCCTCGACGCAGGCACAATGGAAACACGGCGGCGAGGATTGGGCGGCGCCATCAGGGTCCTGCGACGTGGACCGCTTGCGAAGAAAGCCTCGCGTGAGGGACGGCGATCGAGGCACGCTGAGGCGGCGTCTGGCGCCGCAGTCCTCGTCGCCAGGCACTCGGAGCAACGACGACGGCTGCCCGCCACGACCCGTGTTCACCTTGAGACTCGCCTCGTCGACGGACGCGGAACGGACTTGCTTCGACACTTCCAGGCTGCTCTGGGTCTTCATGTCGGCCGCCGTCGGCGTCTTCGACCGCACAAACGTCGAGCGCAAACGATCCATTTTCCCGCTCAACATGCCTCACCATCACCCCGAGCCGCATCACTGATACCTCACCCGTGCCACGAGACGCTTCGAAGTCTGCTCGACGCGTGTCCTACGCTCGCGTGCACATTTCGGTGCCAGTCCACACCTTTGTCACGATTTTTTTTTTTTTAATTGAAAAATCCGCAGATGAATTGAAAGCACTTCTATTCGACATCGTCAGGCCAATAAAAAAAAGGATTGTGCATGTCGAACGCCGTCCATTTCGACGTTCGTTCTTATCGCTCCCATAAAGCTGGCCGATATTTCATACACATGATAGGTGCCTCGCTTCCAAGACTTCTTGTTTCTTTCACGCATTATTCCGAGCAAGGCAGTTCAGAATATCTTTTTTTTTTTAAATCGCCTGGACCATCCCCTGCTCTTCAATTATTTCCAGTAGAAGGACCATGAATGACGCAGAGCAGAAAAAATCCCCATTTAAAATACAAGTCGTTTTTATTTTACAAGTCGACGATTTTGTACCAAGTGCTGCTATCTGCCCTGCCAGTAGAGCTAAGTAAGCCAAAAATTAGCCCCAATTTTCTTCAGTGTTGCTCATGAAGCAGGATCCGTATAAAAGTTGCAAAGAAGCTCCAGGGGTGGCAATTTCAATGCGTACGAGAAAAATTCGCCGAAATCAAAATGTGTTTAGTCCTTTATTAGAGCCGTATTTGTGTAGACAAAGAAAATATGGTGTGAACATCATACCAAAAGTAAAAATCATTACGCAACTGGCGATATAATTTTTTCTGATGTGCGTGGAAACCGGATACTCCATGCACTCCAAAAGCAAAAGAAAATTGGAACCTGAAGTTTTGGCTTTCTAAAACGTATAATTGCCTTGGAAACCATCCCGCGTCTGGCAGAGCATTTTCACCGAACATTTTACTATCTCAGGAAGAATTTGAATTAAACCTCGCAAAACATTCAGTGCTCTTATCTAAATCCTTTCTCGTTAAAGGAACCAAAGCGAGAACATATATGAGAAATTTTTATTTGATTTTTTATTCACGCAGGATATTCCTCACTTCTATTCTCAACGAAAAGTGAATCGTGAAAATATTCGCAACAGAAAAACTCGATCAAACAGCTTTTCAATTCTCGTCAGAAGTGGCTTTTTTTTCAACTCTAATACAGTACCAGTCTATAATGTTGCGAAAATTGCATGTATTTCCGATCAGTTCTATCCGCAAGTGATGAAATGACGAAAATATCTATCCCACGGAAGCAAGGCCGGAAAGTTCTATGTATGTGAAAAGGCATCAGCTCTACGTTAATTAGTTTTCCGCACAAACGAGAACTTCCAAGAAGATTACCAATCAATAAACCGGCTATTCTTCCAGCACTCTTCTTGGAATCCCCACTGAGTATTCTAATGTTCATCAGTAAGCATTTGCATTGATTGAACAGAACCGACACTTGCAATAGTCGACCGAAATATTTGAAATAAAATTCGAAATATCTACTCTATTCAGAAAACCTTCAAGCAATCGCTGAAATGATGCATGTTCTTGATCACGTGAAAATCGAATCCTTTCGTTTGATTTTATAAATTATATTTTTTCACTTATTAACAAGCAATAAATAAAATTTGATCTGTATAAAATTTGAAAGCAAAGGGTTCGATAACCGATTGCAAAAAAAAAGGAATCATATGCGTTGAATTGGCTTGGATAATATACTGTATGTGCAACTTCGAAATAAATACTTTTTACGCGTCTTAATTTCGATTGAAGCCACACAAGAAGAAGAGCAGGTAATCAAATCATATCTTGATCGACACACGGAATACAAATCACAGCTGATCCTTCATTGAAAAGTTAGCCTCCTAAATCTCACGAAAAATATTTAATCTCCTCTCCGGACCGATTGTCAGTCAGTCAACCAAGGAAGATTAACCAATCAAAAAAAAAAAAAAAAGATATCCTACAGATAGTCGGCAAAAGTGCGACACGGTCTCAACTGCTCGCCGCGTCGACGGTCAACCCGACACTGAAGTCGTCGCCTCGACGTCGACGGGATTAAACGTAGTGGCCGACTCGGACCCCCGAACAGGCCTACGGGTGGAACGCGCAGCGCAGGTCTTGCTCCCACCTTCCCCCGTGGTGCACCTTCGACGCCCCACGACACACCACCGCCGCTGGCAGCGGCGAGAGAACCGCTACGCAACAAGCCACAAAATTCAAGGCCAGCTGCCGGAAAACCCATTATTTCATCACTGCCTTCATCTCTCGAATATAATGTAAAACGCCGTCCATTCCAAGAAGCATCTTAATTTTTATGGGCCTCAAAAATGAAATGCCACTTTTGGACACAATGAACAGCGTACCAATTTGTCATTGCATTATATGAATCATGATTTTTTTTTCAGTCCTGAAAGAATAACTTCAACACTTGCATCAAACATGAATCAGGACTCGCGAATATCGTAGCCTTGCATGATGAGTATCACTGATGTTGAAGCGAATTCGATCAAAATGAATAAAAAATTTAGTTAAAAATTGTGTCAGGAAGAAGAAATCGCGCTCTCCAAATCTAAAACGCCATCAAATTCAAGACGCCGCCAAATAAAATACTCAGCCTCATTTTCAGGCAACTTTTGCGCGTTTCTAACTCTTAAAAGTGGTTTATCTCGAATTTTCGGCTCTGCCTTTCGATTTTTGCTTGGCTTCTGCTTCGTAGTTCACGAAATAATATAGCTAATTATTTCAGAAAGGCCAGCAAAACTCTGTTTCTCACAGACTCAAAATTGTTATACCAAAGATTCCGCGTTTTTATCCAATCACAAGTTCGTCGAGGCTTACGTCAAAGCTTAAACGCGACGATTTCGACACATACTTCAACACTCAACGAAATTTATAACGATCATTGAGCTATGTCAGGATCACCAGGAACCAGCAATGAAGTATCACAACTTCTGCGCTCACTCAACTGAGGCTAATTTTCAATCGCAAAAGGGGATATAACCAATTCATTTGTACCTCTCAACATTACGCTTTCCACATTAGAGAAAAAAAATATTACTTTTTGTATTCATTCTCAGGTGGGCAAAAAATCAATGAGAAGGGGAAACGCGTAGCTAACTAGGTTTCCATCGAATCATTCGAACGCGCGCACAGCTAAAATTACGCTGGAAATTCTTTCGATGATCAAATTATGCCGATGTTGGCCATATAAATGCAAATGGAATCATAAAATTGAAAGATATTCTGAAGACAATTGAACACACTTCAATTTGATGTTTCTTGAATGCAATAGTTCAAGAGATTGGTCTACTGATATTCTCACGGGTAAATCCTATGAATGCAACGTATGCCAAACCTCACGACGGCAAAATGTTTAACAAAATCCACGTTCACCTTCGGCTTTTCGTCTCCAGAAGAAAACTTCAAACTTGAGTTAATGGACGCATACGCACGTGAACGATTTTTCCTTGCAGGAAAAAATTAAAACGCGTGAAATAATTCTTCGCTATTTCAATGAAAGGGCTTGACAATTCTTCGACTTCATCTAGAAAGAATCAGGATTTTTCGGAGAACTACAGATGGGATACCAACGGCTCTACCCAAATCTGACATTTAGATAGCATGCACAAATGTCAGCAAGAAGTACCGTACTGTACGACTTTTCCCACGAACTAAAGGTCAAAAAGAAATCTAAAGCTCCCGGAAATTTACGGCTCTTCATTTTCAAGCCAAAGTCGTACGCACGAAATGTCAAAACCATTTCCATTCCAAGTGAAAAATCAAATCAAAAGGGAACTCAACATGAATATGCTTTCCAGCTTTTCGAGGTGAACTTTCCCACGCAACTGGGAAGTGAAACCTCATCAGACGACACGTGAGGTGTACATTTGAAGGCTGGTTTTATCAACATTTGATGCCCGAACACCGACAACGAATTTTATACGAATACAGTAGAACTGAACCAATCTTCCTGGAAAGCTCGAGGGACATTCTGACAAGAACGTGAAGGCCTTACCTTAAAGTTATAATTCATGAAGGTTCCCAAAGAATTCGCTGCGACACGAAAGCGCTTCTTTTCGAACAAAACTGGGTCTTTACCAGGAATCCAATAATTCCTGTTGCGTCTGTTTTCAACAACGAATGCAACTTATTGCACGAATATTCTATTTCCATCCGTGAGCTTCACGGACCGTATTTATAGCTTTCAATCATGAAAGGCGAGAAGTAACACATTTTCCGAACAGCACTTCCAGTCCATTATTCTGTAATGCGTTCAAAGCCCGAGGGAATAGAAAAAAGCACTCTTAAGCACAGGTACTAATTCGAGAAAGTGAATAAAATCGACGAAGCCCCTCCTGATGTGCCTCGCTAAAAAAAAAGCATCGACTGCAAACCAGGTCATCACCACTTCCTGAAAAACTCTTCGCGAAAACGACGTGAAGGCGGAAGAGGTTCGTCAATCAAAAAGTAATGGTCCAGAAGAAAGCTCTAGAAAGGTAAACATGGGGTGCCTCAAAAGTATATGTACTGGTCAAATTAAGTTTCACACACAACGTGGACCATAAAAACCAAACCGTCTTCCAAACCACGATTTCTATTCCAAGGGTTTGAACGAAGGAGTTGATAAAGGCGTCACATTTGAACAATGTTATTCCTTCCAATTATCTTTCAAATTGAGACCCATTGTATTGCTTACACATGAACAGTAACAATTTTCGAGAAGATAAAAAAGCTTAAGAAAGTGTTCATTTCCCTCTTCATTACGATTGAAGACATTGTCCTAGTTTCGTATTTCTTCGAACGATTCGCACGCAGCCAATAGAGCAGCACATTTTCCTTGCTTTTTAATATGTTCGGTCTACTTCAAACTTTTCCAACGGATTTTTTACCACGACGCCAAAAAAGTGAAGTGAGGCGGAATATTTCGATTCCCGTATCTTTCCTGGCGGCTCGGTTTGGTACCACGCTGTCGGAGGGCAGCGAAAATTGTCTTGCGCAAAATACTCTAAAACAGCACGCGATAAAAATGTCCAGGCGTGGAAGATGATGTATAAGTACGGAAATTGCCAATTTAAAAGCTTGCTTGCGGTATGAAAGGTGAAACATCAATGCCAATAAAAATATATCCACTATACACCAGTGTTCCCAACCCGTGGCCCGCGGACCAGCGCCGGCCAACCAATTTTTTTTTTTGCCAGCCCGCAGGAAAGTTTCTTCAGCGTGATGAATGCATCAAATGTAGCAATGAAATTTATTATCTTTATCTGAAATTTTTGAAATACAATGGCAGTTGAAATTACTCTGATCTGATGAAAAATAAAAGCTGGCTTTTCTCCTAATACCACTTCAGACAAATTTTCAAATGCCAAAATAATCCATTTAAAATTTTCATTCTGAGAACCCTTCCTTCAGGCCCACTTTTCTAATGTTTCAAGGACAATCCATGCTTCATTGGTTCTCAACTTAATTTCCACAAATAAACAGAAACTATTCAAATACCGGACATGAAGTTTTTCGAGCAAAACTTCGTTGAGTCTGTAAAAATTTTATGAAACTTTACCGGTCCACGAAAAACTGTTAGGGAATTTCCCAGTGCGTGGGCCCAAAGGTTAGGGAACACTGCATTACACATCTATTTCTTGGACATCCCATGAAATGCGTCGGTGTTGAGCAGGAGGATCAAATCTGACACCAGGAGTTGAGGGGAACCCAAGTTCAACACCCTGACCCGCTATACCAACGAACATCACACCTCACATCACATCGCACGCTCCATTCGCCAGAACCGCAAATAGCATATCGAAACACGACCCATGCAGAAGCGCAGACGGACAAGTTCCAGCTCGACACAGCCGCGTGACCTGGGCAACAAAAAAAAAGTTCTCGCCGAGATTCTATTTCTAGCCGCCCACTGCATATACACACCTCAGTAAACGGTAATCAAAAATAAATTTTAAAAGCTTAAATGCTTCTCATGAAACGCCAGAACGGAAGTTTCGATAAACAAACAAAATGCAGCTAGTGCGTCATTCTGAATTAACGGAACATTAGAGTGTAACAAGGAAAAGTGTCAATTCTCGTCTCTGATAAGAGAACAAAATTCAATCCGATCATAAAAAAAAACAATTCCAAGATTAACCGGGCTTCGACTACCCAGAAATGTCATCAAATGTTACCTAACGAAGTCACAATACGTGGACAGGGAAAGCAAGATTCGATCTGCATGATTCATAATTTCAATATTTTTCGCTTCATTTCCCTCTGGTCCAATATATATCCCGCCAAATGGACGAAAAGATTTTCGCGAAAAGGGGGAAAGTCTAGTTTTGTCGTACCGAACGTGAATTCCGTCATATCCCAGAGGAACACCCGGTTTATTGCCTTGATAACATGAATAATTTTCCCTAGTTTTTTTTCCGTAAGTCTAGGTATAATTATACTGGAATAAAATATGAAGAACGTAAGTCATTTACGACTGTCTAGAACTCTGGAAGAGACTCATTCAGCCTGATTTTCCACATCGACATGTCACACCACCGAGAAAAAAAAAACGCTGAATATTTGTGTGAATCGATCATTTTGAAACTATTACAAGGGTTCCACGCAAAAAAAATCTAAAATCAAGATTCATTTTCTTTTAAATGAGGAGGAAGTATTTTCTTGCACACCGTGTAGATCGTAGGACATTCTGGTCTCGCATCAAGGTGCGAGAACGAAGGCAAGTCACAGCTGTCGACTCCAGAACTTGTCACTGAAACGACGGAGGCCCTCGGCGTCACCAGGACATACCCGCCCGGCCGCGCGTCAACTTCAAAAGCTAATGACTTGTTCGCAAAATAAACCTGCCCCTTCTTCTTCGGCCTCATTCATTTTTCACTCGACAGGGGGAAATATGTGCGAAGCCCTTTTTTACCGTTCACTGGAGTTCGTCGAACGCAACAATAAGTCTTCAAACACGGTGCTTATTTTTTCATCTCTGGTATACGGAAGGATTTTTTCTTCGACAGTAAAAAAAAGCAATGCCAAAATAAGACCAACGACAAGTAAGCCACGGCACAACTACGAACCATATACAAATATTAGTTTCATAGCATCAGACACCAGGGAAACACGAATTATTTTTCGAGGTACATCAATTGAATCAGAACTAAAATCCGTGTTTTCACGCGTCTGTAATTCGTAGAATATTTGACTTTGAGACCTGAAGCCTCTTTAGTCGAGCAAAACAATATGTTCACAAAAGATTTCCTGAAAAACATTGCCCATGCAAATAAATGTGAAAATCAGTATTTCTTCCGTGACGACGGTCAATTCTTCGAGCGGACGAAACGTGCCAATAAATTATTTATCCGGGCTTTCTGTTGAGGAAGGCTGCGAGATATATTTCCCTAAAGATCCGTCAGAATCATTGAACTTTCATATCCATTTAGATGTACTGTAATTCTCTCAAATCCATTTTTTTCCTGGAACAATTGAAAATTGAAGGACGGGACGAAACACGGCGGAAATTCCGGGTATTTTTAATTCTATTTTTTTTCCACGGGTCGTGCATGCATATCCGAAGTCAATCCTGTTACTCACGCGAGTCGCATTCAATAAAAATACATCGAGTTCAGTCGACATGCAATTCGTACCTGTTCATAACTGTGCGCCCAACGCACACATTTTCGCGCTCCGTCCATCGCATTTCACGAACACTGAATGCGATCTCATCGACAACGACTCAACACTTCCGTCCAGCACCATACAAACTAGCTCCTGGCCATAAACACAACGTCAAAATGAGGAAGAAAAACATTTTCAAAAATAAATTTTTAATTTCCAACGAGCAGATCCAACACCTGCTTCAGTCGAAGCAACTGACAGCCGGCTGTCGTCTCAAATCTCACGGAAATATACGGCGAAAGAAAGTTTCACGCAGTTTCCGGGAAATAGCAGTTGTGCGCGCTGAAATTCCCACTCCAGGGACATTCACGTTGAAATGTGAATACATTTTTTCTCAACCATGTGAAACCTTTTTTTTTGCTTAATCCATTCCAAGTCGTCTGCCTCCAATGTAGAGGCAGCATTATTGGAAAATTATTGTCCGAGAAATATCCAATTGAAATTTCGAAAGATTCCTTATTCGGTAATGAGGTGGGGGGGGGGGGGGATTCAGAAATATAAACCGTCATCAGTGTTCCCCAACCTTTTTGGGCTCGCGAACCGGAAATGTTTAATAAGATCCTTCGCAAACCTGCATATTTTCATGAAATTTTCCGCGGACCGGAAACGGTCCATACAATTTTTTACAACCAGCAAATTTTTTAAATACTGTACCTGCCATACAGTCCTTGGAACAAAACTCTCATTGCATAATCAAGGTAAGAAGCGACAAAGCAGCCATATAGTGGAATGTCTAGAAAAATATAAAGCTGGACTTCCAGAAAGGCTCATCAGATTGAAAACTTGTAATCATATATTTTAATATGCCTGAAATGCAATTCGGTCGACTGCGATTGTCATTCAAAAAGTTTGAATTGCCATAAAATACTTCATTACTGCTTTTTATAAATTTTTCAGGCGAAAGAAATTTTCCGGCGGACCGGCAAAAAACGGAACCGGCGCCGGTCCACGGACCACGGGTCGGGGAACACTGGTCTAATACAGTACAGCACTCTAAATAGCTCAAATGTTCCATCAAATGTCTTCCATACAAAAAAATTTAATAAATAAATAAATCCAGCAAATTCGCTCAAGGCAAACACTTCAATTTCTAGCAATGAGAAGCCTGATAACCTCAACAACTCAAGTTCGAAGCATAAAAGAAGGATGCTGGGAACTTTTCATATTCGCAGCTTGATAAAGACACCCGGCGGACGACCCCGCTGTGCACAAGCCCTGAACCCTTCCTACGCATTGGTTCCGTCACGACAAGGGGAGAAAAGAAGGGAAAATATGTACGCTTTTCGTTCCTGCTTTTCTCCCCCACAGACCGTGGAAAACGAGGCAATCTTCCGTCCGTCTCTAATAGAAGAGGAGCTCTCGTGCATAAGCAAAACATCTCATATCGCCCGGATTCCCGGCTCCTCTTACATACCCATGAAGGACCGTTCCAATTAGCAGGATTAGTCTCACGGAAATATTCCTCGACATCCCAGTTTCTTTCTTTAGGCATATAGAACATCTCAGTCCCGGATGAGAGAAAAATAAAGAAAAAAAGGTGTCGGGTTTTGTGGTCTATCAAGCGGGAGTCCTGGAATGTTAATCATCAACACGTCCTCGGTTCCCACCGAAGGCTTGCGTACGTATTGAATTTTGAACAGATTCTGGAAACGATTCCCGTCGTCTCTCCACGATTCGCTCATGACTAGGACCGCAAATCATTAGAATACAAACGAAGCACAAATATTATTTTTCATCATAAATCACACTTTTCCTACTTCTTTTTTATTATCAAGCCACGGATTAGCCTTCCACGGGTGAAGGAGGAATAAAATTTACCTCTAATACAGAAGTCTATATTCAAATCTAACCACGGATTCAAATCAGCTACGGCTCAAGAATTCTCAGCGATCTATGTGCAACCGAGGAGCTCATAAAACCAACCCAAACCTTTTTGGCGATGCCCTTTCGACAATGGTTTTCATTCAACATTGGCGGCTTTTGATAAACGAAAGTTCGGAGAAAATGCTCGCAGCAATAATTTTTGCACTGCGATCTGCATACCATATAATTCTGATTCTTCAAGAATTATTTCCGCCCTGAAGTGATCCAAATAAAACTGCCGGGGAGGGGTTGATACCGGTGGACTCAACGGAATTCAGGTGACCAGAAAAAAATTCGCTGGAGAAATAATTCAATTGTAGAGATCCTATGCGACCGAAGATTTCATTATACAGAGAAAATAGTTGTAGACAAGATGGCTGTGAAAAGAGTCTACCTGTATTCACAAACAGTATTCGTACACACCAATAAAACTAAGAGACATGCACGAGCATAAAATTCCTATTTTCATCTGCTTGAACGGCAAACTAAACAAATTCCGGACATGTTCTCTCCTTTTTCCAGTCAACACACAAAGCTTTCCCATCCCTCGAAATCGACGAGAAAAAAGGGCAATACCTTTTCCCTCCGTCAAACATGCTCAGGGCTTCTGAAAACTTTTTTTCCCCAGGAACGCCGAAAAATATCAGGTGTACTGTATTCTTCTCAAGATAAGGTTGACACGCAACTGAACTGACGCTATAGCGGGAAATGACACGAGACCGGGCTCGGACGCAATTGAACGCCGATGTGCAAAAACAAAATAAAATAAAAATATGGGGCCGACAGGAGGCCTATAGGAGCGGGGTTGGGGATCAAAAACTGAGGCGGGGTGGGAGATGCCGCTGAAAAGGTAATTCCAGGAATGCAACACACGAAACGACGACGTGGGGCTTATCGGCAAGATGCGCAGTTCCGAGTGATCCGGCAAATTGCATCAGAAACCGAACAGCACCCCCCCCCCCCCCCACTCCAGATCGCATCAAAGGGAAGCTTCAGTTCGACGACGTGTCACCGACACACACGTATCGACATCAAGAATTCCGGTCGTCGACTGGTCCTCGTTGCATTTATGTCGACCGCACATCATTTCACGGTCCCTGGGGCATTCGAGAGCCAATTCCATTGCGTACACTTTTCAAATTCCCTCCTCCCCTATCTATGACACGAGACGTTCTCTACCCGCATCGTGGAAACCCAACTGCATCATGCGAACTCCACGGATGCAGAATTTACGCGAGCACTGAACAGTATTTCCTGGTAAAATACCCCGAAAAACTCGGGCGCGGCCCATGACCGGGGATATTCACGAATGGGCCCCGACCCAGTCTCACAGATTCGTCTAGACTAGATATAATGATCATGTCTAGAAATAAGCCATGAATACAACCCAAACCGCCTAATCTGTTGGACTGTGCATTGTGAACCCATAAATTAGTAATTTCGGCCGTTTATATAAAAATTAAGCTTAAAAGATGTCCCTTTTAAGTCTCTACAAGAACCGACAAACCCAGCGTAAGAGGAAAGAAAGAATTCTGAATATTTTTCTAATACAGCAATATAGTTGTTTCTTCTGGCATTGCCGCACAAAATCCGAGCGAAAACTTTCAGCATAAATGTATTAGTTGTGAAATCTGATTAGGCTGGAGATGGTTGCTATAGGAGGCAGAATACGAGAAAATAACATACGATGATGATACATTTAAAAAAAGGAATGATCATACCTGGCATGAAAATCAATTAACAACAAATCCCAGGCGAACTTCCTTACTATAATTATCGAAAACAGAACTTCTGAAAATGCCTCCTGTGTGCAGCTAAATTCTGCGCAAGAAATTTGAGTAGTCGATAATTTATGTTATTCAAAAAGCGAACCGCAACTTAGTCGACAAGTGATCCATAAATCGGAATTCTACAAGTAAACTTTCGACAAGGAAACGCGAATCACATTGAAACCCGCCAATAAAGATTTAAATCCGAATACTTGTTCACCGAACAAAACTACAATTTTTTTTCGGCGCAAATAGAAAGAATGGTGGGTAAATTAGGAAATGAAAAACGGGGGTATCGGAAGATTTCCGTCAGTCGAAGCTGCTTAAGAGGAAATCTCGTATTGGCACGATTCTGTTCCTGGTTTGCATGCTCGGGACAAGGAACAGATCAATCAGCTGTACTGAAGAAGAATATTCTCGCATTTTATTTTGATTCGCCAGAATGATGAAGTAAACCCGGGGAGAAATCTGGTTTTCGGGGCCAACTCTGAACAAATAACATATCCAACAAATTTGACGCTCTTCTTTACAGTTCATCAAGGATTGACAGAATTTCTTGTGAATAGGAAACGAATAATCGCAGAATTACCGGATTTATCTCACTTTCAACAAAAAAAATTAATGTGTGTGGTAGATAGACGTGTACTTAGCAGGTTGTGAACTTGGCTCATGGCTAATGTCACTTGCTAAGAGCTTTTGCCTTCATTTTGGCAGTCTTTTAGGAGACAATAAAGTCCAACTTTTGTCAAATGAATCATGAAGCAACTTCAACGATCTCTCAACAGTTCCACAAAAATTATAGGAATGAGTTTTCTATAGGATAACTTGGGGGAGGGGGTGACAAAATCTGAGTAAGATTTCAAAAGATATCAGATTTCAGAGTGAGATTCCTCTCAAGAAATTTTCGCACGTGGAATGGGAAATACAGTAAAACCAGGAAGCTTCCGGGTCCAGTCTTTTTTTTTTTTCTTCTTTCTTTCAAAGCGTCTATCCACTGCTCAACTCTCTAAACTCTAAAGCTTTCGAAATCCGGTCTCCAGAGTGTCCGCGACAACACGTACACTGCGGCAGTGCGCGTGTCGAACGGAAGTATGGAACCTTGCGAGTTGAAGCGTTCGCAACCCGCCAAGGATTAGCGCCCGGGCCGAAAATAACCGCAGCGTTTCACTTCGAGCGCGACGGAAAAGTCACGGTTTCGTCGTCGTCGTAAGCAACAGCAGCACAGGAAAAACTCGCATTGGGTTCGAGATCAATGCCGGGTTCACGGGCAGAGAAGATACATCGCACCCAGCTCGCGCACGTCAGTCACACGCGGAGATTGAACAAGAAGAAAAAAATGGTAAGCATTAAACGAGACACATCACCGACGCCGTTGTGTGGCCATTAGCGCGAACGGTGTTGCCTACAAATAAATCTTGGCGCGATTCTGCCTCTGGCTTTCATGCCCGCACACGAAGGGCAACACACACGGACGTGCACGTCACTGGGAAAACACTCGAGGTTTTAATCTCGCTTTAGGGCATTATCTATGATAGGCCCTTTGAACTTTTTACAAACGCACTTGAGGACGAGCAATATGCCACGTCATGAAAACTTTTACTGGAAGAGGGCGCCTTTATTGTCCAATATTTTTCTCGCAGATCGCTGACGCACACTTCCTGAAATAACCAGCTTTTGTTTTCGGGTATTGTTTTTTTTTTTTTAACCAAAAGCAAGAGCTACGCTAGCTTGTTCCTATATTTAGAACTGCATATCTCAAAAAGTATGTTCCAAGGAATTTGGATTTCAAATCAGGTAGCGTATCGAAAAAGCGCGGCATTCGGAAAAATTCGAATCGTATCTGTTACCAAAATAATTCTCAAGTCCATAGATGACGATTAATTATTCCACTCCGAATCTATCGACCTTTAATTGATTTTTCGCACTGAAACAAATAACGCAACAACAACAAAGTAACTAAAAGGCGCGTGGAACTAAACCATAAAATTGTATTGTACTACTGTAATTTGAACGAGTTTTCAATTAACTTCAAAAAGAATTTTCATCATGTAGGTATCACAATAAAAAATAAGACATGTGGCCGTCCAATAATTGTTTCCTTGTTTGTGGTCTGTATTGGTAATTAAAATAATGCGCAAAAAGGTTTTAAAAAATTAAAAGGAATAAATTCGCTCAGGACAGAATCTGTCCGAACGTTATCATCAAGGTGCAAGAAATAATAGTCGAAGTACAGGAGAACGTGGCGTTGATTTCTCAAACATAAATTTAAAAGTGCTACATCTTATCAATCAATTTTTTTTCATCAGCTCCCCTTGGAGGAAGCAGTACCCACTCTACAGCGTGGCTACGTGACATACGAAACGCGACATCTGTCGCAGATCTCCCAAACATGCATTCACGAGAATTTCGAAAAATTTTCACTACAGTATTCTATACGAGGAACAAAAAGTTCGTCACTTCCGCCAAGAACGCTCAATCGTGGATTTTTTTCGAGACATCGTCGAACAAACAAATCCTTTACTTCATATCTTCGCTGATAAGCTACTTTATTGCTTCCGGGAAGCACGGATAGGAAAATCCAATGCTTTGAACTGATGAGATTCTCTCTTCCATCGAATTACACCTTCAAGAAAATAACGAGCTGGGAAAAACTTGAAAAAAATTAAGGCAATCCTTAGCCGAGGAGAAAAACAAAAGCACGCTGCCCCCGATTCAATCATAAATTACAGCGCAACGTCAGACACCTGAATTGTACCCTTTCAACGAGGAAACTACGCTTGACTGTTCGAATAAGAATGCATGGTTGTGCCCTTTCCTGGCGAGGCCTCGGGCACATCACCTTCCAATTGTTTTCTATGACCATAAACAATAGACGAGAATGCTTTTAACCATTATAGGCGTCGTGTAACACGATAAAACGCTGCTAAACCGGGCATTATTTCCTCGAGGTTCACGGATGTCAACCAGCTGTTGGCGTGGAAAAGAATTGTCGTTCAAAAAGGTGAATACAGGTGCAATACCGGTATTAAATACTTGGCGAGACAGACATTCGTGTTAGCTAACGGCCTTCGATTTTAATGGCAAATAAATGAACCCGGAAAAAACGAGTCTTCTTATTCCACACATTTAAATTTTCTACCAAAAATGCACCTGCAAGACCGAGTAAAAGTTCAAACTGATTTTTTTTTT